>VDFB02045888.1:0-10351 GCA_007258455.2 Sequoia sempervirens
GGCTTTATTGGTGATTCTTGCTAGATTCACACTCAGATTTCTGCATCAGCATTAGGTGTCTAGTTGGAAGGGGCAAAATAGGCAAGTTGGAAGGTATTCTTCAGATTTTCAAGGGTGGCAAACCCTATTAGCAGGCCAGCAGGCCAGCACACCCCTTTTGGTAGGGTTTGGTGTTGTTTTTCATCAAATAATTGCATTTTGTTGCATTGTTGTGAGCTTGAGCAATTTCGCTTGGCTAGGGTTAGAGTCGGAGGTCAATTTCATTGCATAGATTGGGGTTTCTTCATATCAGCGAACTCTTTCATGTTGCTGGGCATGTTTGAGGCCCATTTCGTTGTGTAATTGCATCATTGGTTAAGTCTGAGTTGTAGCAGCAAATCCGATATTTAATATCAGATTTTTGGCTCATATTGGTGATAGTTTGAGAGTCTATGATGCGGTTTCATATTGCTTATGATCTGCTATGAGTTTGGCTATTATTTGGATGAATGAATACTGCTGTTCATGCAGGAATATACTCAAAAAATTATATCAGCAAATTAGGGTTTGAGCAGAAGTTTAAAATCATAAATTTAGGGCATCATTTTGCGTTGCAAAAATGGGAAAAATTTCATATATATTGGTTGGGATATTTCAGATTGTATAAAGTGTCTCAAGCGATCTTCCCATGTTTTGTTTTATATCAATATATCATCAAACAAGACAAACAAATATTCTCAATTGACTATTGAATACTTGATTCATGGTAGATTGGAAAATGGCTGGGGCAATTATCAAACCAAATGGCATGACTAGTAACTCAAATTGTCCAAAGTGGCTTCTAAAAGTTGTCTTTTGTGCATCTTGTCATTATGCACACAATTTTAATGGTAGCTTGATCTCAATTCAAACATTGAGAAACAGATTCTTGTAGCTCTTTGATCCTAGGAAACAAATATCTATTTCTGATAGTCTTCTTGTTCAATGGTTTGTAGTTGATGCACATCCTCATTGTACCTTTGTTTTTCTTGACAAGAGCCATAGGTGATGCAAGTGGGCTAGAATTGGGTTTGATTTGGCCCATCTCTAATAGTTCTTGTATAGTCTTTTCTATTTCTTTTTCTGCATATATGTGAAGGGCGATGTGGGCTGATCATGATGAGATTAAAGCTTTGCTTTTAATGACTGACCCCTAATTTTTTTCTTTTTGAGTTTTTCTGATTTTCTGATTTGGTTTGTTTGTGATGATAATTTGCATTGAGTTGCATGTGCCATTCATGTTTTGAACTTGCATAAGGTAAATGATGCAAAGTACACAAAATAGAAACAAATGCACTATGAAAGGGAACTTTTCAGAACTTTCAATAATCAATTTTTAATGACAGAAATGTTTAGACTTACTTAAAATATCAGATTTTCTGGAAATACTTTTCAGACCTGGAAACAAAGTGCCACTGCCAAATAAAGACTTCTAAATCAATAGCTTTCACCTCAATGATCAAACCAGCGTTCTCCTTGCAATCACCCAGCAATATCAACTGTTTTCAGACCCTAACAATGACCTAGATCGACCAATACAGCAGCAGGTATAATTCTGGAAATGTCCACAAACTGGGCGCCTTACGCTTAAGGGTGATTTGCTCTATAAAATCAGCTCATGCTCTAAAAATTAAGTGAGTACATGAACAGGGGCGCCTTGACTAGGAGAATACAATAAACCAATACCCACGTTGGAGAATCAAGCTGTAAATGAGATATAAATCAAAACCCAGGTTCAGTTCTTGCTAAACTGTGCTCAGAAAATACTGAAAATCATCACCAAACATACTTCAAACTACTCCAAAAAGAAGCAACGCTTCCCCAAGCCAAAAACCAACAAACCCACATCAGAAATACTCAAAACCTTCATACTGAACGTCTGAAACAGCAACATTGAAGCTCACAATGTGCTCCCTGGATGGAACCACGGCTTCACCGGCTAGGGCAGGTGTTTCACTACCGAAACTAGCTCTCAGTGTCAAGGGTTTTCGTCCTCAACACTCGTTCTCAGCCTTTTGGAAGAAATCCAATAGCATCTCCTTATGCAACCAAAATCAACATGCTCCAAAATGAGGCTCTAAAATGAAGTAATAATCTCTCAATGAGAAATTAGGGCCAAATTAGGTTTGAACATGAGCTCCCTCCAAAAGCAACGCCTTTTTGCCTTGACTTTATTTTAAATTTCATTTTAAAACTTCATTTTACTCCTCCAAGGTGTCCTGCTCATAAGGAAACTATTTGCACTTTTTTAGCCTTCTAAAACGGCTTAAAGTTATCACTTAGGCACCAAGGTACTTTTTAATGTCCCTTCCGACCCTCAACTTTAAATTATAAAGTAACTTTATTTTAATTCATTTTCGAAGAGGAAAGCAAATATTTAAATATTCCAACCTTAGCAACCAAGAGCCTCAACTGAAATAATGCTGCTGAGAGAGCCTGACCAGCTTCTCAAAATAGACTTACTACTATTAGTAAGTACTAAAAATAGTAAAAACACCAAAGACTCAAGCTGGAATAATAATAGATATGCCAATGGGTTTACTGTAGACAGTAAGCACTAGACTAGTCCCTTGCTAAAACTAGAAAGTTTTTCGAAACTCCAAAAACCCAACATAAAGAACTAGAATTGAGTTCCCTTACCAAAACTGTTTAGCCTATAGGAACTCTGGAATAGGCTAAAGGTCATAAGCATTGGTCAAAGGCTAGGAGGGGACATTACATTGCTCCAACTCTATGGTATTTTGAAATCCCATATTTGGTGGCAAACTTGGAGGCATATCATTGAACACAATACTATTCTTATCCAAAATGGTTTGAATGTTATGTAAGAACCCTTACTGGCTCTAACTGAACTTTTCCCTTTTGCTGGTCTGAAAATTTCTGACTTGCCTTCAACTTATGTTTCAACAAAGATTTACTATAACATGTAGATTAAAAGGGTTCCAAGCATAAACAACAAGAAAGAAACTTGAACATATATTTTAGGCAATCGACAAAGATGAACATAAACAAAGATGATCATACCCAACAACGCTAGCTTATCTTCTTTATTCGATTTGAAAACTGATTACAAACAAAGGGGTTGGAAATTACAGTCAGTTAGGTCTGATTTGAGTTTCAGACCTGCAATTACATCCAATGGTGCCAAAGCACAAGACCAAACCCTAGCTGAATGAATGGAAGATGAAGCTGAGTGAAGTAGAATGATGTGCCCAGCTGGAAATGACAAGAAAATGACTTAAGCAGCCCATTGGAGGTTGTAGTCACCAAAATCCCCTCAGATATGACGATGAAATCAATTTGAAGACTGCTGTAACAATAGAACTATCAGGAGCAACCATAGAACTATCAGGAGAATGCATCTCCTCACAAGGCTCATCAGTGATGACCTCTAGGTTACCCACCAAGAGACTCTTGCTTTCATTACCTTCATCTACAATTGGTTCTTCAATTTCCTGAACATCATGGTATTCATCTTCATCTTTAGATTGATAATCAACATTATGCAACTCTGAATCTGCATTAGGGATCTCCTCCTCATCAGATATGTCCTCTATAAGATGTGCCTTACCTTTCCCAAAGTGTGTGCCATATTGGAATTTATGTGCTCTTCTAGCTGCCATAGCTGTCACCAAACTGATCCATACCCTCGCCTCCTTAGCTGATATGATTTTTGCTTCTATCCAACTCCATGGCATGGTATCCATGACATACCAAACATTATCAAATTGTAGGATCTTCTAGGTAAGAAACCTCCAAGTCTTCCTGAACAGCTCTCCAAAACAAAATGATTCAATGATCTTAGCAATTGTCCTTCCATTGTATATGATGCATGACTAACCAAAATGAAATCAATAATGTTTCATTCCACACAAATGGACATAACACTTGTGGCCGATCCATCAAGTGTGTGACCAACTACTCCGCCTAACTCTATAACTTGAGCCTTTAAGGGATTCTGAACTAGAGGTAACTCAGGAGTCTCAAGATGTAAATTTGGTACACAAATAGGATTTTTTGAATCATGCTGCTTCTCTTGTTCACACTCATCTACACGTTTTTCTTGTTTGCTTACCTCAAGACGCTCCTCCTCTGCATTCTCAACTTCTACACATTCTTCCCTTGGAAGAAATAATGATCGAAGATAGGCTTCTCTTCGTTGTCTTGCTTGATCTATGTGATTGACTTGTTCCTTGATTTCTTAAAGGTGCTGTCTTGCTTATGCAGCCAACAACTTTGCCTTATTAGCTCTTTGTAACCAACCCTCACACAAGACTTGAGTTCTCTTGACATCTTCCATGGTATGATGTATAAAATCAGAACCTTTGTGGCTTGAATCCACAATACATTCCTCATGTTTAACACACAAAGCTTCAGTGCTAACATTGGAAGACTCTATAACATTATCATCTTCATATGATTGTTCTATAACCTCATGATTATGTGACGATAATGGACTGTTGTTTGGAATCAGAAAATCATAATTATCATCAAACCTATTTGTGGTGTCTTCATGTGCATTAACAATACCAACTTCAAGGTCACCCAACTCACAATTTGATTCCTTATAATTACTATGTAGAGTTGGTGAGATAATGCTTTGCTCAAATAATGGATCATCAAAAGAATCCATAACTTTATGCAGCTGATTAAGAACAATCTCTACATCACCAATGTAGAAATTCGTGTATACTTCACTTGTAGAAGAGGCAAATAATTCTCCTTCTTTTGTAGATGCTTCATGTCTTTCTTCTTGGAAGGATAAAGGGGCCACATTATAATCATTACAAGATTCTATCCTTTTATCCTCATGTACTAATTCAGCATGTTTCTCAAACTCCTCATGGAGATTTTTGCAAACCTCACTTGTAGTTTTCCTATCCTCTTTTTGTGCGAATAGATCAAGAGCTATCCCGTGGTATTGTTTTTTTTGCCAAATCAGTCTTGTAGTGTAGCCTAGGATGCAAGTCCATGAAATCAATAAAAGGTAAATCTTTTTTAACAGATTGAGGGAGAGTATCATATTCTTTAAACATGCTAAGTATTTCTCCCCTTCTATCTAGTTGTGTTGATTCTTTACTTGTAGATGTGGATGAGTCATTAGAGTGTCTGGATTGTCTCGAAAGAGAATTTTCATAACGCTGCAAATTATGAGCTAACCTTTGCTGAGTTTGGACAAGGTCCTTGATGATCTTTTCCATGCTAGGCATCTTCCCCATAACTAACTAGCTCGCTGCCCACAACTTAAAATTGATCCAAACTGAAATGCAATCAACTAATTGATCCAAGCTCTGATACCACTGTAAGAACCCTTACTGGCTCTAACTGAACTTTTCCCTTTTGTTGGAAAGTACAGTCAGTTAGGTTTGATTTGAGTTTCAGACCTGCAATTACATCCAATGGTGCCAAAGCACAAGACCAAACCCTAGCTGAATGAATGGAGGATGAAGCTGAGTGAAGTAGAATGATGTGCCCAACTGGAAACGACAGGAAAATGACTTAAGCAGCCCATTGGAGGTTGTAGTTGCCAAAATCCCCTCAGATATGACAATGTAATCAATTTGAAGACTGCTGTAACAATAATCTGATTATGCTTGAAGCTGGAAATTGCCAAAATATCCTTCTTTGCCACGCCAACCTCTTGAAAACTTCCTTCCAGCTAGTAAAGATGAAAATGTCAACAAACAAAGTCACAATTTGCAACTAAAACTTCACCAAAGCAATCTGTTTAAGCTCTATGATGAACTCTACTTTAATTCATCTTACATTGTGGAATGGGGACATCACCATACCATGGTATTCAAGGGAGCATCACCTTGAATGGACTGAAAATTACTTTTAGTCAAGAGACATTCTCTTCAATCAGAATAGCAACACCTAAAACATGCTTCTCTCAACCTCCCAAACCTTCTTAAAGGCATCAAGGCCAAACCGCCCTAAGGAGAGAATCAAATTTGTTTCAATAAAATATTCACTAACTTCAAGACTAAGGCACCTAGCCCAAGTCGCCTTCAAGAGGATCAAATTTGGTCTTCATATATATATTAAAATATTCATTCCTTCTCCCCTAAGGCACTAGATCACGTTGAGAGGAAAGATCAGATTTTTCCTCATTAAAATATTCATGACTTAATGGCTAAGTTTCCCAAACCGCCCTAGGAAGATCTGACTGCCTTTTGAGCATTATAATATTCTAGTTTTGGAAGCTTACTTGAGCTGCCCACGGAAGAAATCAGATTTGATCTTAAAATATTATATTTTGGTTGCTTCTCCCTTAAGTCTTCTAAATCGCCATAGGAAGGGGAATTCTTCTAGAAGCAGATCTGATTTGATGATGTCGACTCACCTCCTTGTTTTCTTTGTCCTCCTTGTTTGCTTGGTCTTGCAAACAGACCTCCTTGCTTGCTTGCTCTGACCTCCTCGTGTGCTTTGACTTACAAGTGGACCATGAGATATTAGTAAAATATGATCAACATGATGCTTTGTTTTTGCTAAGGATAATTCTTCTCCAAAATTCATAATTCTCATGGCCAATAGCATTCCCTTATCTCGCCATCTAAGCCATAGGAATGCTGGATGGGGTAGAATCAAGTCATCAAGATGTCACTCCGAAAATGGGGACATTACATGTTAACATGATGAATGTGGTGCTTACCCAAATATGTAGTAGTAGGCATGCCTTTTATCACAAAGCAATTGGCTACTGGGGCAACTTGTCTCTTATGGAGGGCCCTCTCCATATTCTTATCTATGATCACTTGAGGTGACTCATTTGGAAGGCCTTTGAACACCAAGTCTTTACCATGGGATTTGAATTTTAGTTCCATTGTTTGATAATTAAATTTTGTAAAATTCTTCAAGGGAATCTAACCATTGTATTCATAGGAACATATTTTCTTCTCTTATTCCCACGATATAAATCATTACAAACCTTACAATCACCAAAGGATAACTTGAGTTGTCAAACTACCTTGGTGCATGGAATAATGTCTCCATCGGAGATTGTGACTTTGAATCTGGCAAAATTGTCAACCTTCAATCCTTTCTTGACAACCAAGCCTTCATCAAGGAAGTTGTGGGTAGCCACATTATCAATAAGCACTATGATCCATTGCTTTGATTATTATGCATGAACCCAAAAAATTTGCATGAGGTGCTCCCGAAAGAGCTGCAAGTGTGTTGTTGCCACTGTCTACATCTTCATCTACCAATTTCTTGGGCTCATACTTGATGATATACTCATGTAGCTTGTCATAGCTTTGGTTTTTCAGGATTAGTCTCCTTATCATATGTCATCTCAATGTAATGGACTTGGCCCTTCCTTAGGCATTTGTGACTAGGTTCCTATGGTTCATTGCAAGAGAAACAAATTTTTGTTCCTTCTAAGTTCATTTCTAGTGTGATCATCCAACTTCTTCACTACAAAGGGTTGTAGTGTAGTTTTTTGAGGGTGTGAGTTGATCCTTTCTAAAAACTGCCGTTTGATGGTCGAGTACTAGGTGGTTTTGGTTAGATAAAAATTTATTCCTTAGTAAAAACAACTCAAATGTAGAAGCCCTCTTAATAGTTTCCCAAAGTGTTGATGATGCAAAGGACTTAACTAGACCCTTGAGTGGTTCATATAGACCTTCAACAAAGAGAAAAATGATCCTCTTTTCTAACATTTTAGAGATCATAATTGCAACTTGCTAAAATTCTACTACATCTGCATCTATTGAGGTCTATTATTTGATATTGGTAATCTCTCTAGAGTACTCTTCCTCATCCTTTTGCTCAAATCTGTTTAGCAACCTTTGGTTGAAATCATAAAAAGTTTGCACGAGTTCATGACCTTGTGTGACTAGACCATGGTGCTACCAATCATAGGCAATGCCCTCCAAGTGCAATGTGACAAATTGGATGGCATTTTGCATCATAGGGCTAAGTGTGAAGTAGGTTTGCAACTTTTGCAACGAAGCTTGAGTAGATATCTTGTTGTTACCATCAAAAGTAGGTGCATTTAGTTTGTTCACCTTATACTTCAATTCTTTTACTTTGTCATTTTGATTGCTCCTGTGGCCTCTTTTATGCTGGAAACTCTTCCTCAATATCTCCAAGCAATTGATGAAAGATACAATGGCTTTGAAGTTTTTCAATTTCCCTTGATTTTCTTTAAAAAATCTATCAAGCTCCTCCATGGAAGTAGTCTCAAATTTTGATATTTCTTCTTTCTATAGAAACATGGGCCTTGTAGGTTTTGGGATGGAACTAACCAGTTGTTGGTTATTTGCAAATGTTATCTCCTCTTTGTGCTATGATAAGTCCTTGATTCTGATTTTGGATTTGTAGTAGGCATGCCGGTAATTCGATCATTCTTTCTTGCCTTGTTGTTAATAACTTTGCCATTCTTTATTGCACCATCTGAATCCCTATCATGGTATCCTAAAACAGATTTGCTATTTCCTCATCTGTGAGTTATTTTGTTTCTCACTATGATTCACAGGCTAGTAGGAAGTCGGCACTGCCATCATTGTAATGACTTTAACAAATATTAATATAAAATATTTACTAATTTTTGATCACCAAGGTCTTTTGAGGGTGAGGTGAGAGCATACAGTGAGTAAATAATATTATTTAGCTCTCCTTGATCACTGAGATCCCATTACGTTGAGGTAAGCTAAACAACAATGCCCAAAAGATGCGGCAATAGATTGCATGAACAATACAAATATGCTGGAGCTCCATAAATATATTAAAATATGTCAGAATATCATCAAATAAACAACACAAATATGAATCAAATTTCCTATTAAAATATGGTGCTGCCAAATACAAATACTTGCTAGAAAATCAAACAAAATCTTTCAATACAAATGCAACCTTTGAATGAGATTGATCTCAGGAGACTAAAGGGGTTTTGTCCTTAGGAGACTAAAGAGGTTTTCTACTCTGATTTCCAAATCCAAGGGGTTTTGTCATTGAATTGATAGTTGAACACAAGGCTCAAGCTATGACATAAATTAGATGAGAAATGATAGTTGTCTCAAAGGTGACCAAGCACCTCAATATATAGCAGCAGCAGGGCACAAATTCCAATGACTCATTTGCCCTCTCAAAGGTAGCAACTATAATTTGAATGAGATTCTTTCCTCAAAATAGCCACCACTTTGTCATGAATACCAACTTGTAACTCCTCATTGATGAGTGGTCATAGAATTTGTCATGAAGATGTTGTCAAGTGTGCTGGGGTTATAACACCTCTTTCTATAATCCATGTCCCCATAAGCTATTATTTTATTATTCTTTATTAAGTATTTTTATTGTTATAGGGAAAATAAGAATAGGGCTCACATAAGTTAATTAATTTAAATGGGACATTACAGCCAGCTTGGCTTTGGCTCTGACCTTGCCATTCAACTTGGGTAGAATCCATAGGGTTTCAAAGAAGAAGTGCATTTGAAAAAACCCAAAAAATAAAACAGCCTAACTAACCCTAAAACTGCATTTTTTGAAGGATTTGGAATTTGGTTAAATAGTCAAATTTTTGAAAAATGATATGTTCCATGATGGTCATTGTGGCTTCAAAAGCCTTAATTTGGGCTTGGTGATAGGGGCTCTGCCACTTGACCTTGGTCTATATCACGACAGGGAATGTGTCTAGGGTGTTGACCCTCATACCTGCTGGGGGCTGCTGTTATTAGATCCTTGCTTTGGTTTTAGAAAGCAAAAAGTAAAAATTGTTTTGTGCTGTGCCAGATGGGAAAACAGCAGTTTCATCCCTTTATTTGGCTTGAAATAGCAATAGCAACATTTTTTTCTCCTTTTTTATGAATGTTGTACCCAAACCAAATTTTTTGCTTCATTAAGGCATTTTGCATTTAAAAGTCTAAACCTTGCTAATTTGTTGTAAAACACAGTTTTGGGCAATGTCAAGCATGGAGTTTTTGTCAATAGTTTGTCAGTCAAAGTCAGTTATATTGGTCAAAACCTGAAGCAGAGACTCAAAATGTAGATTTTCACGATGGAGGAGCATCTCAGACGACATTTCATATTGCAGACGGTCATGTTAATGATCGAAACAGAGTTTTTAAAGATCAAATCAGGGAGATTTCTCAGAGGAAAAGCCCAAAAGCGCAAGTATAGCTCAGGGGCGCCCAGTTTGTTGGAGGTCAAGATTCTGGTTAAAATGCTCAAGCATCCAGTCAATCTCTTCAGAATCAGTCTGGCTATCCGTCGAGCTATCCAGCGAAGCATTCCGAGAACCACAGCTCCGGTTATCAGCGACAGAAGTCAAAATCCCTAAATTTTAGGAGATAAGAATTTTGCTCTTTTCAGGCAAAAGCGCGCCTCTAGC
>VDFB02045889.1:0-24743 GCA_007258455.2 Sequoia sempervirens
TTGTCTATTAGTATAGAATCCTAAATACATCTATCTTAAAAATGTGAAAAGTTTGGAACTATTTTATTTACTGCACACATAGAAACATAAATTTATATACTTTATTAATTTATTTTTTAGACTGTAGGAATCACATAGCCCCCCTATAAACTGCATTGTGCTTGGTAAACTTTTTTCACGTGACTAGTGACCTTGACGCGACACACCCTCCAGTACCATGGGGACGTGGGAGACTACACCTCGTTACCTCTTTCCTGCAACATGATGCTTTAGCTAATTGAGCTAGGCCCCCACCCTTATATACTTTATTTTTAAAATATTATTTATTATTAAATATTAATATTTTAATATATAAATGACTGTCAAATTTAAAATGAAAACATTTTTTTAATAGTGACCCATCACATTATACCCCTTGCTTCCATTGTAAAACATCTCTCATGTTAATTAGCCATTTTAAAGTTACACTTATCATTTGCTCGATTTTTTTAATTTTTTTTTTCAACAGGCCGACTTAATCGGCACATTTTAAGCTCTGAATGCTTAGGTGGCCAAACCCATGTGGGGCCCCCTTAACCCAACCTTTCTTGTTTCCATAATGTTTCTTATCCTGAACTTTTTTAGATCTTCATTCCCATTTACATTTCCCGTTCACGTTCTTGTTCCCATAACTATTCACATTCGTCTTTTCCACCGTTCACATTTGTCTGATGTAGCCAAAACAACATACACTCGATCAATGTGAGGGAAGGATGCAGTGACAGGAATCAAACATGTAATGTATAGCCATTTCACTTTCCTTAGTTTTTAAGCCCATTCCCTACATTTCATCATGGCTTGGCATCATAGATTTGTTGTGTCATTGGACAGTTTTAATCCCACATTCACTTCACAACATAGGTTGGGGTGAGTGTAGGTTTTATATTTAGAAGAGTGGATTCACCTTCTAAGCTGTGTTCTTTTCTTTTATTCTATTCACATTTATTAAGTAATAATATTTGTATTAAAATATTTATATCTTAAAAAGAAATTTAAATAATTATATTTATAATTTTAATGTTTTTAATGAATATTATTTAAATTTAATGTTTTAATGACTTAAATATATGTTTAACAATATCATTATATTTAATTTTTTATTTTAATAAAGAAAAATGTTGTTTATTATGTTTTATTTAAAAATTATGGTAGGGATTTATTGATCCTGGGACAATTTTTCGCTGAAAAATTGAAGTGTTCTAATGCTCCGCATTTAGCTCCATCGGGGAAGAGAATCCATCGCCCTCGATTCAACGCAATCTTTGAACGGTCTAAAAAGGACCTCGCTTTTGTGAAGTTACTTACCAAACTTTCACCAACCGGGTTCGTGGCCCGCCGTAAGACGAAAAAAATAATCATCTCGGAAATCGTCGGAAACAACGTCATCGCGAAGAGCTCGTCGAGACGATTCCGATGGCGTTCGTTTCGTCGAAATCCGACATCGTATGCTCGAGTTAGAAGCAGTCAAACTTCAGTCAACTAGAGGTACTGATGATGACGTCAGCAGATTGTCATACTGTACGGATTCTACATGGTCGAATTCCAGCGAGACATGTGGCATATGAGTCATCTGTACGGACCAATCATTGGCTGACACGTGTCCGTCCGTACAGGTGACGTGGCTCTCTGTACTCCGACGTGGCAGATTTCGGCGAGTTAGAACAGGACACGTGGCACACAGTCAGCTTGACACGTCAGCATCACGGGCGAATAGGAGCCTGACACGTCATATGCCTCGTCAGCAGTGGTAGCGAATGATAATCAGACACGTGTCCCCGTGAATAGTCTTCGTCGGTCGATAAAGTCAAGTTTGTTTTAACAAAATTGGTAAGGGGATTCGACCCCGAGATTTTCTCCCTAACGGCTCGGCTGATGGCCGGTAGCCGTTATGCCCGCGGACAGACAGCTAACTATGTATATGCATCGGTTTGTTTTATTGTTTGGATTTTGCAGATTGAGTGGTAAAGCGTGGTCGGCGGGGTTGGAACCGCCGACCACCCAAGTAGCAAAATATATGTATACCGGTACACCACGCGATACTCTCAAAAACATATGGGAGTTAGTTTTGTTTTCATGTATTATTAGTGGCCGAGCCTTAACCAAAAGGCTTTTTAGGCCATAACAAACAAGATATGCCTTATCCACCCGAACCAGAAGATTACAAAGGACAAAATTGTCAGGGTACGGGTTGTTTTGGGAAGATATGCATTTATTTTGTTTGTTAAGCCATATTAGGCAAATTTCTTGTATAAAAGGAGGGGGGTAGGCTTTGATTTCCGAAGTCCAGGTGGAGATAGCGAGAGAATGCCCGAGAGATTGAAGACATTTCTGCATATCAGAGTACTGTCATGCTGCTGAATGCTTGAAGGGGATAGTCTTGAAGCCATTGTAATTGAATTTGGAGCTAATCGGATCGGTCCTCCATTGGAGAGGGACCCGGAGACGTAGTCCTTAGGGACGAACTCCGTTATCAACTTTGGTTTCGTCTTTCTATTCTTCTCTCTTTTCTTTCTCAGTTTATTCTTGGCATTTAATTATTTTATGTTCATTTATTTCATTTGAGCATTTAATTTGTAATCATTTAAATTAAGCGTTGTAATAATTGATCTTTTAACGTTAAGCATTCTGTAAGCAATAAGTCCTAGATCCTTAAATAGATCAAGTTGGTATCAGAGCTATGTATGTGGCTTGTATTGCAATTTGAATGCTAACGAGATCCAGGTTGCAACGAGGCGAAGGAGAACTCGAAGAATACAATCCAGAGATCGGAAGACGAAGAGTTAATCAACCGTCACAGATGGAAGAAAAAGAAGGTGGTCAAAGTTCAGAGCTTAGTGTCAAGGATTTCCAGAAGCTATTTCTTGACATGAAGGCAATGGTGGACGAACTTTATGCAGAAAAGAAGAAGCACGAAAAGGGAGGTTCTTCAAAGCACAAGAAGCAGGAAGATCAGAAAGACACAGAGGGGAAAGCTCCAGAAATTCCTTCTCCTCCTTCTACTCCCCCTTCTTCTCCTCCTTCTTCTCCTCCTTCTTCTCCTCCTTCTCCTTCTCCTTCTTCTAATGTAAATCCATTTAAGAGCAAATCTAAGCCTGTAATTAAGCTTGATGTAAAATTTGAGTTACCTAAATACTGTGGGGAGTTAAATGCTGAGAAGTTAGACGATTGGGTCCAACAAGTAGAAGTATACTGTAGGATTCAAGGCCTAGTAGAAGATGCTTCTAGGATTCAATTAGCAACTCTCCGGTTGGGAGGTACAGCTCTCACCTGGTGGGAGAGTAAAACTCGTGAAGAAATTGCTCGCCATGGTCAAGTTAACATGTCTTGGATGGAGTTTGTTGCTGCCCTTAGGAAACAATTCTACCCTTTAGGTTACATGCAACAGTTAACCATGAATTGGCAAACCTTTAGGCAAGGTAAGGGGCAGTCTGTCCAGGAGTATACTCATGAGTTTAGGAAACGGGCCATTGCTCTAAATGTTCCCTTGTATACCCAAGACACATTACTTAAGTATATTGGTGGTTTACATTCTTACCTTAGGCACACTATTTTGATGTTGAGTCCCAACAATCTAGACGAGGTGTCTGTTCAAGCTACTCATTTAGAGTCAAGGGGTAAGAATACTTTTAGTGATAACTTTTCCAAGAAGCCATCTAAGTTTGAGGGTAAGTCTAAAGGGAAAGAAAAAGACAAAGATAAAGGCAAAGGGAAGAAAACAGCTACAGCTAAGAAAGAGGGTGAGAAACCCACATGCTCCCATTGCAAGAAAGAGGGGCATGATGATTCGAGATGTTGGAAGCTTCATCCTGAGTTGAGGCCGAAAAGATATGGAGGTAATAAAGGCAAGAAGACTACTGCAGTGATTCAACAAGATCTTGGTTCAGACTCCGGAGATGAGTCAAAGATTGTTGCTACCGGAATCCAAGGTAAAGGGAAAGGTATATCTCTCTCATCTGATGCAAGTTTTTCTAATGCCAATGCAAGTACAAGTAAAGAATCTTCTCCTAAGGTTGATAAGCAAAGAAATGAATTGTTTCATATTCGTGTTGTAACAAAACACACTAAGATTGATACTCTGTTTGATACGGGTTCACAAGTAAACTTAATATCTGAAGAAGTTGTAAAGAAACTTAATTTGGCTACAACACCTCATCCAAAACCATATCCACTCGGATGGGTTTGCGATGATGCTCAACTACAAGTAACTAAACAGTGTAAATTGAGATTTGCTATCACTGCAAACTTTGTAGATGAGGTAGAAGTAGATGTGGTCCCTTTGGATATTTGTGGGCTTGTGTTAGGGAGTCCTTATCTTTATGACAAAAAAGCAATATTTTATAGGGAGGAGAATAAGTATCATCTTTTTAAAGATGGGGTAGAATACATTGTACGGGCACATAAGGTGAAGACTAATCTTACACTAGTTAATGCTGGTCAAATGAAGAGGTTGGTCAATTCAAGTAAAAACTTTGCATTGATGCTTGTAAAAGCCAAAGAAGATGATAAATCTGAGGTATTCAGTCGAACTTTGAAAGATCATGTAAGTCATGTAAAGAAAGTCTTTGATGTATTGAGAAAAGAAAAATTGTATGTAAAGATGTCTAAATGTGAATTTGCTAAGACATCCTTAGTGTACTTAGGCTATGTCGTAGGGAATGGTCAATTGAAAGTAGACCCTGCGAAGGTCGAAGCTATTGTAAAATGGCCTAAGCCAAGTACAGTCACAGAGGTCAGAAGTTTTCTAGGTGCAGTTCAGTACTGGAGAAAGTTTATTGCAAACTTCTCTTTTATAGCATCACCATTACATGCATTAACCAGTACAAAGGCAACTTTTCAGTGGGGAGGTCCGCAACAGAAGGCTCTCGACACTTTGAAGGGAAAGTTGAGCACCGCACCAGTTTTGGCCTTACCAGATCTACATCAACCATTTGAGATCGAGACAGATGCGAGTGGGTTTGCCATGGGAGCAGTACTCATGCAAGGAGGTAAACCAGTTTGCTACCACTCTGAAACTTTTTCAGGAGCAGTAAGTAACTATCCCACATATGATAAAGAACTTTATGCTTTAGTTCAGAGTGTTAAAAAATGGAAACATTACATAATGGGGAAAGAAACTGTAATCCACACTGATCACCAACCACTACAATATTTGCACTCACAAACTAAACTGCAACAAAGTAGGCACTTTCGGTGGATGGGTTTTCTACAACAGTTTCATTTGGTTATTAAGTATAAGAAAGGAACCCATAACAAAGTAGCAGACATGCTCTCTAGACCTCCTATGATGAATGCTTTGATAATCCTTCAGAATAGTTCTATGGTTCATGAAAGTTTTCAGGAACAATATGCTAATGATGAGAACTTTAAGGATATCTATGCTGCTTTAATGAATGGTAAACATGTAGAAGAGAAAGACTATTATGTGCAGGATAAATTGTTATATCACTTAGGTAAATTGTGTGTTCCAAAAGATGAACAAGCACATGTGATTAGAGAAGCACATACCTCATTGATTGCAGGACACTTTGGGGTAAACAAAACATTGACTCAGCTGCAGAAGTATTGTTATTGGCCTCATATGCAAGAAACTGTAACTAAGTATATTAGAGGTTGTGTTATGTGTGCAACTAGTAAGCCTAGTAACAGGAAATTGGGCTTGTACACACCTCTACCTGTACCTTCTCGTCCATGGGAAAGTGTGTCAATGGACTTTGTTGGGGGGTTACCTATGTCTAGGAAGGGACATGATTATTTGTATGTAGTAGTTGATCGGTTCAGCAAAATGTGTATTTTAATGCCATGTAAAAAGCAAGTCACTGCTGAACTGACAGCTCAATTGTACTTTCAATTTGTGTGGGTTCATTTTTGGTTACCTACTTCTATTGTATCAGATCGTAGATTCTCGATTCTTGGGGGAATTTTGGTCAACTTTGTGGGGACTCATGGACACCAAACCGAAGAAGAGTACAGCCTTCCATCCAAGTAATTCCATCTTAATGCACGTAGGTTGTAAACGTGACGGTGCATCTACTTAGAGGGTATTGCAGCAAGCATCCTGCTGTGGGATGCTCATTATGTGCAGCATGCCTACAACCATGCAAAGACACTCTTTCTACTAAAAGGTCTCCTTTTGAGACATGCTTTTGGTTATGTGCCCAAGAATAATCGGATGGATTTTGTTTTTGGGAAAGATGATGTTGGAAGATGGACGCCATGATGCGTAGAAGGCTTTGAAGTTCATCCAGAAAGTCCAAGCAATTCATCGCAAGGAAGCACTATTGGAACGTAGCCAAGCAAAATACAAGGTTCGCCATGACAAGCATCGCGACCGGACATCATTTCAGGTTGGAGACAGAGTTTGGTTACACATCAGCAAGTAAAGGATGCAAGGTGAAGGTAAAAAGCTTAAGCCAATTAGATATGGTCCTTTTGAGATCCTTGAGAAGATTGGTACTAATGCCTTCCGCCTTAATCTTCCTCCATACATGCAAATTTACTCAGTTGTCAATGTTGAGAATTTGAAACTGTATGAGCCTCCAATGATCCTAGATGAAGTCTCAGAAATTCAGGTTCCATTAGTTGATGACCTTTCACCAGAGTACATGTCAGAGCTGCTAGAAGATGTTATTCTCGACAGGAATGTCAGAACTTCATGAAGGGGAAATGTTGAGTACCTCAGAGTGGGCCTGAAGGGGATGCGTCCAAGCAAAGCAAGATGGATGGAGATTGGTAAAGTGAGGGAACTTTACCCTCACTTACTTTCCAAGTAATCAAGCTTTCGGAGGTCCTAAAGCTCTCCAGTGGGGAGGCCTGATCCGGGGGACAATTTTTCAGTGAAAATTGAAGTGTTCCCAATGCCCCAGATTTCAGCTTCATCAGAAAGAGAACGACGCCCTGGTTCCAACGCAACTTGAACCGGTCGAAAAAGGACCTCGCTTGCGTAGTGTTACGCCAACAAACTTTCACCAAACCGGGTTCGTGGCCCGTAGTATACAAAAAATAATCATCTAAATCGCCGAAACAACGTCATCGCTAAGAGCTCGTCGGCATCTATCTTCCGATGGCGCTCATTTCGCCGAACCGCATTTCACATCGTATGCTCGAAGCTAGAAAGCAAACAAACTTCGGGCCAACTAGAGGGTAAATCGATGATGAATGCCGCTATTGTCCGCATCGGTACTATCTTAAAATGGTCAATTCCGCCAGCACATGTGGCATATGAGCCACCGGGTATCGACCAATCATTGGTTGACACGTGTCCGTCCGTACAGGTGACGTGGCTCTCTGTACTCCGACGTGGCAGATTTCGGCGAGTTAGAACAGGACACGTGGCACACAGTCAGCTTGACACGTCAGCATCACGGGCGAATAGGAGCCTGACACATCATATGCCTCGTCAGTAGTGGTAGCGAATGATAATCAGACACGTGTCCCCGTGAATAGTCTTCGTCGGTCGATAAAGTCAAGTTTGTTTTAACAAAATTGGTAAGGGGATTCGACCCCGAGATTTTCTCCCTAACGGCTCGGCTGATGGCCGGTAGCCGTTATGCCCGCGGACAGACAGCTAACTATGTATATGCATCGGTTTGTTTTATTGTTTGGATTTTGCAGATTGAGTGGTAAAGCGTGGTCGGCGGGGTTGGAACCGCCGACCACCCAAGTAGCAAAATATATGTATACCGGTACACCACGCGATACTCTCAAAAACATATGGGAGTTAGTTTTGTTTTCATGTATTATTAGTGGCCGAGCCTTAACCAAAAGGCTTTTTAGGCCATAACAAACAAGATATGCCTTATCCACCCGAACCAGAAGATTACAAAGGACAAAATTGTCAGGGTACGGGTTGTTTTGGGAAGATATGCATTTATTTTGTTTGTTAAGCCATATTAGGCAAATTTCTTGTATAAAAGGAGGGGGGTAGGCTTTGATTTCCCAAGTCCAGGTGGAGATAGCGAGAGAATGCTCGAGAGTTTTGAAGACATTTCTGCATATCAGAGTACTGTCATGCTGCTGAATGCTTGAAGGAGATAGTCTTGAAGCCATTGTAATTGAATTTGGAGCTAATCGGATCGGTCCTCCATTGGAGAGGGACCCGGAGACGTAGTCCTTAGGGACGAACTCCGTTATCAACTTTGGTTTCGTCTCTCTATTCTTCTCTCTTTTCTTTCTCAGTTTATCTTGGCATTTATTTAATTATTTTATGTTCATTATTTCATTTGAGCATTTAATTTGTAATCATTTAAATTAAACGTTGTAATAATCGATCTTTTACGTTAAGCATTCTGTAAGCAATAAGTCCTAGATCCAAATAGATCATTTATAAAAAGATTGATATTAAAATTAAATAAATTAAATGTGATGTTTATCTTAAAATTCAATGATACAAATTTTCTATTGGAGATATAGATGATGATTATTTGAAGTGTTGGAGGTTTTAGATTTGATTCTATAAATTTCTTAAAATATGTAAACTGAATGTTATTTGCTTTAGTTTATATATGTGTCTACAAAATAGAACTAGTATACAAGCGCACACTTCTAGTTGCAAGAATCAACTAGCAACAAATTAATCTTTGGAATTCACTCACTTTTATCTTATAACATTTACACCTGAATATGGATTGACAATGTTCATAAACATCATTATGAAATCTACTAAATTGTGAGGCTTGCATTATCCTTATTTAGAACCTTAGATCATTAGTAAATGTCTCAAATTTTTTTGGTTCATATCCATGCCTAAGAAATTGAGCTAGTGTGCAAATATAAACCTATACTTGTAAGAATCAACTAGCAAAAAGTTGATGCTTAGAATTTGGTTGCCTTGTTCTTCTAATATCTAAACCTTAATATAGATTAATAGTGCTTAGTAATTTTTTTAGGGAATATGCTAAATTGTGAGAGTTTTGTTCTCCTCAATTAGACCCCTGATCAAACCAATTCCATGACTTAAGAATACTGATTAAAGGCATGATGATATATGTTGTGAGAAAATATTATTACATTTATCTCAAAGAAAATTCTCTTTTGATAAATCATAGTTATCCTAATAATCTATGATAATTTTAAATGCTTGAGTGAATGTATTTAAATAAAATATAGCATGCAATTCAACATAAACATGCACTAGATAAGCTCACAATGCCTAGTGGGAGGGTATTGTCACTGATTTAAATTGAATTTAAATTTTAAATGTAGGGTTCAAAATTACTAGGTCAAGTTTGCAATAGCAGATCTTAACCAAGATAGGGTAATGTCATGAGATGAATTAACACAAGAATATGTCACTTGTAGACTTGTTATTACCCAAAGGATAATCTAGTCAAAGTGTGCCAAAAAATTAAAAGAAAAGGGCATGGATATATCATTATTTTTTTCTCACTTTGATGTGCATGTGAACTTCTATGATGACACAAATCAAAGTAAACACAATAACAATGAGGAAATTATTTGCCTTGATCTTCTAATAAATGAACCTCAATATAGATTGATGATGTTTAATAACACTTTTAGGGAACGTGCTAAATTGCAAGGGTTTTGTTCTCCCCAATTAGACCCTTAATCAAACAAATTCCATGACTTAATAATAATGACTAAAGGCATGATGATATATGTTATGACAAAGTGCTATTACTTTCCTCTCAATGAAATTTCTCTTTTGATAAATCTCCTAATATTCTTTAATAATCTTAAATGGTTGAGTGAACATCTTTAAATAAAATGTAGTATGCAAATCAACACAAACATGCACTAGGTAAGTTCACAATGACTAATGGAAGGACGTTGTTAAGATTTAAATTGAATTCAAATTTTAAAAGTGTAGGGTTTAAAATTACAATTATGGATGATTAAGGTCAAGTTTGCAACAGTAGATCTTATCCAGATAGGCTAATGCCATGAGATAAATTCACACAAGAATTTTCCACTTGTAGACTTGTTATTGCACAAAGGACAATCTAGTTAAAGTGTGCCAAAAAATAATGGAAAAGGGCATTGGATATATCATTAAATTTTTCTCTCATATTGATGTGCATGCGAACTTATATGATGTTGCATGTCAAAGTAAACAATATATCAACAAAGAAATTATTTCAATATTTATAAATACTAAAATGATATAGATTTACTTAAAATATATAGTTCACTATTTCTTTCTGTAGATTTTGCAGCTCTAATGGCTAATTTTTCTTTTTCCTACCATTCATCATCATTTTGTTTGAACTTAATTTCTTGCACAAGAAGCCTTAGAAGAGAAAATTAAATTTCAATATCGGGTATTGCTTGATCCTTGATTTCCCATTCAATTATATGTGTTTTACAAAGTGAAAGAGAAATTGCTATGCTGAAACAAGGTTGTTTTAGATCAAGCTTAACCGACACATTCTAAGAAGTTGACTTCTTAGGTGGTCAGATCCATGTGGGCCCCTCTTAACCCATGCTCTTCCATTTCCCTAGGTGTTTTCTTAACTTGAGCTTTATCAAGTCTTCGTTCCCGTAGCATTCTAACATTATTGTTCAAATTTTCTGTTCCCATTTCCAAAGCAATTTATGGTTGCTATTTCCACCATTTGAAGGATTCCACCATTTGAGATATGCTTGGGGTTTTATAGCTACAAATGAACATGATGCAAGAGCATCCAAGTAGATTAGCAGTCAACATCAACAAAAGAAATAAGTATTTTATTTTCATATTTATTTTTTGCATTTTGGTGTGGGTTGGAGCTTCAAGAGCATCTTGTGGAATTTTTTAAGGATAAAATATTCAATTAACAATACTTGGATTTTCATTTCCAAAAAAAATCAAAGGTAAATAGTGTGTTTAATGTGATTTTAAGATTATTGTATTATTTCAAGGCTTGAAGGGTTTAAGGGGGTCCATTGGTATATTAAATGGAACTTGAAAATAACAATTAATATTCATTCCATCAATTCAAATTCCTATAGAAGTTTCATAAGGCAAGTGACCTTTGAAATTTCATTCTTGTCTTATTGGGTGCTTAAAATGGAGGGAAAGATAGTGAATTTTTGGAAAAAATAATGAATGACTCTTTAATTACCAAAGGAGCACGACTTGGTTTTGTATTTTCTTCATTTTTCAAAGGCATATAAATCAGAAATGAGTTTGATATGGTGAAGAAACATTAACAACACATTTTGGAAGCAAAACTATGTTTTTAATTTTGTTCATTGTGAAGGAATTTTAGAGGTCAAGTTAAGGGAAATGAAAGAGAAGATTTGGGTGCCACTTTTTGGTGCTTTGAAAGGATGTAAGAGGATATAAAATACAACCTTTAATGGTGTAAGAAGGCATCAATCAACAACAACAAAGAAATAACTTTCAGGTTGCTCGTGAGAGTTGCACAAGAAGGGGTGCAAAAAATTAGCTTGTGAAGAGAAGAGAAATAGAAGAGAAAAATGGATTTTGTAGGAGTTAAAGGCAACCATAAGAGTTGCATAGTGAAGAGAAAAATCAGGTTTGCAAAGATGAGTGAAGCCAAGAAGGTTTGAAGACATGAGGACTTGAATATTCATAGACAAGACGTGTTTAGAAAAGCTTGTAAAAATTTCTAAATTTTATTCAATGTTGAATCCTCCATATATGTAATTAATCTCGAGGAATTTTCATGCATGAATGTGTATGTTTGTAATTTTGTATTGTGTATTAAAGAGTCTCTTCATTAGAACACAATAAAATTTTGGTTGACTTTGTATTTAGCAGCATCCGATGACACCCAGTTCTCCAATGACATCTGAGGATAAATAGTTCTCTAATGCCTTGCATTTCACTATAATCTTGCATCACATATTTGCTTCGTTATTGCATGCAGGGTTTTAATTTTAATCCCACATTCATTTTTCAAAAAGATTGGGGTGAGTGCAGCTCTTTATATCGAGAAACCATGTTTACAATGTGGAGTAGGCTCATTGAAAAAGTAATAGAAAATATAAATATTATACTTATTTTATTTTATTTGTATTTATTAATTAATAATTATTTAATTAAAATATTTGTATTTAAAAAATTAATATTATTTGTTAATATTTATAATTTTAATATTTTGTAATGATTATTACTATTATTTAATATTTGCTAATGATTATTACTTATATTTAGTAATATATATTTAATAACATATTACTTATATTTAATATTTTTAATGAATATTATTAATATTAAATAAAAAATATATAATGATGTTATTATATTTAGTTATTTATTCTAATGAAAAAATGTTATTTATTATGATTAAAAAAATTATACAAGGTTCGGATTTATGAGAGGATTAATATTAAAATTAAATAAATTAAATGTGATGTTTACTTTAAAATTCAATAATACAAATATATTATTGGAAATGTTGATGTTGATTATTAAAGTGTTAGAGGTTTAGGGTTAGATTCCATAAATGCTTTAAAATACATAAATAAAATGTTTTTTCTTTGGTGTAGATATGTGTCTACAAAATAGAACTAGTTTATAAGCCTAAACCTATAGTTACAAGAATCAATTAACAAAAAAATTTTTCTTTGCATTCACTAATTTTTATCTTTTAACATTTATATCTCAATAAGGATAATAAGGATACAAGCCTAAACCATTGATCTTTGAGAATTATAGAAAAAAAAAGGTGAACAAATAAAAGTGCCCATTAATTTACAAGATAATAAGGATACTAATATCCAAGATAAGAAATCTAAAGAAAAAGTCAATAAGGATCAAGGTCTAGTTCGACAATAACAAGTTGGTGATAATCAACAAGATATTCCATGTGCCTTAACATTCATACCTCCAACTCCACAAAAGAAAGAAAAAGATGATAAAATCATAGTTAAAGAAAAAGAGCAAGCGAGTAAAGTAGTATCTTAGCCAAATATTTATTTTATATAGCCACAACAACAATGAATGGTAGACTCTTTTTTATTGGTGTCTATTTTCTTAGAAGAAAATATACAATATATATGTAATCAATAGTAAAGCTTACATCCTAAGATTTGTCTAGCATCATATCAATGATTCATACACCTAGAGCTAGAAAGAAGCATAGGGTCTATATACAATACCAAGGGAAGCTACAAGTTCTAGGATAGATGAAATAGTTAATCCTATTGTTGAAAAAAATGATAGAGACTTAAGAGATAAAGAATAACATATGACTATAATAAATCTCAGACAACACATTAGAGAACACAAATTCAAGAAGTCCAAATAATCACCTCTACTATTGTGTGAAGAATGAAGAAGGATGAAAAGACCAAGAAGAAATTAAAGGATCAAGTTGCAAAAGTCCAAGCATATATCAACTAGTTGATCCCTTACAAATAGTAGCTAGGTCTACTAACCCTATAATCATCATCTCCTAGGTAGAGGCATCCTCTTTAGAGAAAATAAAATGTATTGTTAAAGTAAAAAAGGATTGGGATAACGAGTTGAGTGATAAAGGATGTAAAATGATAGTCAAAGCTATAGATTCTTGAGTAAATTCAAGACATTGAATGGAAAAATAACTAATTAAATAATTATTTCCAAGAAGAATAAGAGATAAATGATCAAAATCTTCCTCACTTGACTTCCATTGCAACTTTAAATGCTCAAGTGTTGATTAAGGAGAAAATTTTAGATGAAGAAACTTTTAAATAGTCTAAAATGTAGATAGAAATCATCAAATTTAGAAATGACTTGATTGCAAAATATCCAGAAATGCTCAACAAATTGAGAATTCAAGTGGTGTATTTGCAATATGAAAATCATATAATCTTGGAGGAATTAATTATACAATATTTGAGTATAGATGAAAAATTGAAAGATAATAAAAGTTTGAATTTTTTTTTAAAAATTACTTCAAATTAAGACCAACCTCCATAGACCTTCAACTTAGAAGCAATGGATAGAATGATAAAAATGAGAACCCTGTTCAAAACTTATGAAAAATATGTCCCTAAAAAGAAGAAAAAAATTGAAATCTTTCTTCCAACCTTTCAAATGTAGAAATCCACATATAGGTTTTCCAAAGGACCTAACACAGACTTAGTTAAAATCTAGTGTTGACAACATTCATGGACTATGGGCATAGGGAAGCAAAAAAGGGAAAGCCTACAATTGAAGGAATTTCTAATGCAAAAGATAAAAATTTGTGATTTTTTAGAGTTCAAGCTTTCTACTTTACCCTATTTTGTCTTAAATTTCATATTTCACAATGTACTTTTTAAACTAAGCATTGAGCCTTGCAATTTGTGTCATTTTAATGTACTTCTATAAGTTGTTAAATGTTATTCCTTTAATAGGAGTAAAATCAACAACTTGAGAGGGACTACTAATAGCAAACCAAGATATAGGATGAATAACATCATTCTTAGCCTCAAATTTTAGAATTCCCATATGAAAATAAGATAGAACATCAAAACCATCCACAAGATTATTATAACTAATATTCTTCAAAACAACCTTCAAAATAGAAGGATCCACATGGTGCTCAAAACAAAGAGCAAGATTCAAATTTTATGATCATCAATACCAATAATCACATCTTTCTACTAGTGTCAATTATCATTATCAAAGGATAACTAATTAAACATACCTTCCATGTGAGGGTTGAGGTTACTAAGAGCTTTGGAATCATCATCAATAAACTTTGTTATGTCTTTCCTCCTTTTATGCAACCATAACCCCACATTATTGACCACCATAGTAATTTTGACTTTCTTGAAAGACTAGTGAGAAAATGATTCTTGTCTCAAGAAACATGATTATCCCTAGCAATCCATAAAAACTATAGAATCTCAATACAAAATTTGTCAAAGGAATTATTAAAATATGAAGAACTAACTATTTCCCCAAATAAAATATCAAACAAATTGACTTCTTATTTGCACTTCTATTCCAAAAAAGATGAATTTTAGAAAATCTTAGCTCAGGGACACTGAAAGAATACACCAAACATGTCCATAGGCTAAACACGATTTAAAATCCTAACTTAAAATGACAATGCCCACACTCAATTTTTTAATATAAAATATCCACTTAAAAAAAATTCTTCTTAGGCTCAATGCTACTAAATCATAAAATAAATTCTTACCGTTCAACCAACACAATGAACAAAATCTCAAATATTTATTTTTACTCTAATCGAAGACCTTGTAACCCTTTGGAAGTCCTTAATAAATCACCAAGCTTTTCACAATGGACCCAAAAATAGTAGAACTAAAAGACTTAATATCAAACTTACTTAATAAAATTTCTTAATAATAGAGACCAGATCAATTTTAATTTTACTTAAAAACAGACTTTAAAAACCAACTTAATGGAAAAGAAACACCATAAACAATAATATTTTTTAAATCCCAAAACAAATGCATAAGAAAAAAAAAAACCAGCCCACCGCATAGAAAATCCGCTCTTCCAAATATAAAACCTACACTCACCTTAACTATGTCATGAAATGAATATGGGATTAAAATTGTCCAATGACGCAGCAAATCTGTTACGCCAGTCCATGATGAAACGCAGGGAATGGGCTTAAAAACTAAGGAAAGCGAAATGGCTACATCACTGCATCCTTCCCCCGCGTTGACAGGGTGTGTGATGTTTTGGCTACATCAGACAAATGTGAACGGTGGAAAAGACAAACGCGAAGAGCTATGGGAACAAGAACGGGAACGGAGGCTCTGAAAAAGTTCAGGTTAAGAAACGCTACGGAAACAGGAAAGGTTGGGTTAAGGGGGCCCCACATGGGTCCGGCCACCTAAGCATTCAAGGCTCAGAGTGTGCTGGTTAAGCCGACCCTTTTTCCACGTGAGCAGATTTGGGTTTTTGGTTTTGTTGCTGGGTCGAGGGTCAATCATCCCATTATTTGCAATCTATTCTGCAAACAAACCCTGTCGCGGGAAACGTTTATGGAAGCTCGGTGAGCATGATACATCCTTTCTTCTACTCTGGAAAATGTACCTTGTTTGCATTTTCATTTTTTCTTTTTTAAGCTATTGCATTTTGTTTTGCATGTTTGTTCTTGCAGCATTATTTTGAAAGGAAAGAAGAAAAAGCAACCAGCCGCAGCATTTGTTTTTTTTTTTTTTACCGTAGTAGATCGATATTTCAATTTGTTTTAAACTCTAATCTTGAGCTATTTGATTGAACCTAATTTCAAGCTCATTGATTTGAACCCTAGCAACCTTTGTGGAGAATTACAGACCGAGTTCTCTGCTTTCTTTGTTTTGAACCCTAGCAATCTGTGTGCAGAATTATGTACCAAGTTCTCTGTTTTCTCTATTCCAAACCTTAATCACCTATGTGGAGAATTACAGACCAAGTTCTGTGTTTTTTCTATTTCAAATCCTAGCGCTGAGACCATTTCTCTGGTTATTGTATGTAATCTCTGAGTCTCAGAGACCTCTGTAGATCAGTGCACGTCACCATGGATTGGAGGATACTAGTGGATGTGATAAAACACAATTTCTTTAGGACATATAGTTGTTGCAGATTTTTGAATGAAAATCCTCGAGGATAGAAAAATGGGGTCACGTGCAGGACTGTTTTTGACAAACAGATATATACATTGTTATTCGGATGTTTAAAAACATGATAGAAAATATAAAGAAAATTAACATATAGGACTTACTCATGATAGAGAGACTAACAGACCGTAAAAAGCCATCAACTTTCTTTAATCCACCAAAGCTTCCATAAGTATTGTAAAAGATGCCATGTTATTTTAATTTGCAGCTTTATTGTGCAAAATATCTTATCTTTTGATTTGGCCAAATAAAATTTTCAGATTTCATATACTCAATAATATAAACTTTCAAATTGTAGTTGTGAGTGTAAAATTTTCAGACCATGGTTAGCAGATTCTGCACTTAGATAATTAAACCCTAAACAAGAGGAAACTTCAACTTGATTACTCCTGTCATAACTTCTGATTCTGAGTACTAGAATCTACAAACACATCACATTGAAAAGCAACCATTGAATACATTATTGAATTCACAAACCTGCAACCATCTTCTCGTTGAATCTGAAAAGAAATACAGTGTACTAGCTCAAAAGTGGAACGAATAATATCACTCACACCCCTGCCTTTCTTTTTTAGAAGAAGCAGGTTACCTATTAGCACAAACAAAGTTTAAACTTAGACGTCTAAGTCTGAAATAGAAGGCTAGAAGAAAAATGTCTAAGTTTTGAGCTAGTGCAGTGTATTTCTTTTCATATTTAATGAGAAGATAGTTGCAGGTTTAAGAATTCAATATTTGTATTCCCTGTTTGCTTGTCAGTGTGATGTGTTTGTAGATTCTGGTACTCAGAATTCTGATCAAGTTTAAGTTTCCCAGTCTTTAGGATTTAATTTTCTGAGTGCAAAACATGCTTACTATTGTATGAAAATTTAATATGGTATCTGAGCTCATTTGTATATGTGGCCAAGATGAGTGGATTGGATGTGTCTTTTTTTTGTTAATATTACCTGGTTAAGGCCCAGGAACCATAAAGATTTGGGGTAGACCCCATATTGCCACACTGGTTGATGAGAAATCAAACAGTAACAGCTATATAATCCATCCTACCCATCATTCAAAATGGCCACAGCCTCAACCATAGCTATCCCTACCCAAACAGTCAAGCATTATATCATACAAGTTCTAAACATTTAACAATGGCCAAGGCATATTACGCAGGCCTTGCCCTCAAACCTTAACACAGTTACAATTAGTAGATACCACATCATGGTTTGAGGCATTCATCTCCTCTGGTTTAACTTTGTCCTCCTCTGATTCACAGCAACCTGAACATAGAGGAATGGCCTCCTTTGGAAGGTCGACCTGTGTCTTCTTGGCAATATCTTCAATGGCTAGTTGCAGACATATTTGCTTGTTGTCACCTGCAATTGCACCCCCATTGAACCCAGTTCAGTAATTTAGAACAACAATGGGAATGACCTCTCAAGTGGGGGACCTTACTAACCTCAGATCAAACCTTTAGAGAAGTTTGGTTCCTTTCTAAGTCTAAGTGCAGGTGTTGATCCAACTCAACACAGAGTCTTTTGGCTTTGGTTTTGGTTAGTTTTCCTACTATCTCTCTCGGTTCCGTCTGTCTTTCCGAGGATGTGCCCATCTTTTGAGCTTAAGTTGAAATTTTGGCTAAGTTTGACGGATTAGAGTTTTTATTCTTGAGGCTGTTTTGAGGTCAAATTGAGTTGGCTAATTGAAATCTAAGCTTGGCATTGCAATTAGAAGGCTTCAGGCAGGTTCCCATTAAATTTTCACTGAATTCTGACAACTTGCTATTTTTAGCAGTTCAGGCTTCGGGAGCCATTTTTAGGGTTTGCATGTGTGATTTTTCAATGCATATCAGGATATTCTTTATGGGATTTTCGAGAGCTTCGCGATGATGTGACATGCAAGTTAAGTTGATGACTTGCTATTTTTAGTAGGTGCTCGCATGTAGACCAATTTTCCGGGTTTTCTGAGATCTCCTAGGCAGTATCACATGCAAACACATCCGACAGTTGGTTGGTCACTTTTTCAGGCACTTACTATTTTTAGTAGGTTCACTCTAGTAGCCCCTAGAGCTTTAGTTTCACGAGTAGAGCAGTCCAAAGCAGAAATAGAGTCAAACGAAGGTCATTTGAGGCACATGCAAATCAAATTAGGGTTTCCTGCTTCGATGCCTAAAATAGGGGGTAAAACTCGAGAATCTCTGAAAACGGATGTAGCCCATCGTGATGAGCATCCTTCAAGCAGTCCATTGGTAAAATTTGAGCGCAATCCGACTACTTACTATTTATAGTAAGTCACCTCCAGAACAGGGCTAAAAATACCAGGTCAGCACGGATGACAAGTGTGAACGGGTCAAACAGGTCATGAGGATCACGCTTGGCAAGATTCAAGTCAAGAGGAGTTGTAGTGGTTCAAGAATCAAAAGGTTACTAAAAATAGAAAGTGAGGGAAAAGTTAGCTAAGGGTTCAAAAGCCACCTTTGAAAGTTTCCTCAGCGCTCTAGATGCAAAAAAATACCTAAGGCAAGGTTGACAGGCAGGAGACCCATCAAGATGCGCCCAACTTGTGAAGATGGATGGAAAATTGTCTAAGTCTTGGCAAATGGAAGCACACAGGCTTAAATGTGCCCTCAACATGGCAGTGTACCCTCTCAAATGCACCATCCTGGAGGAGGAGACATGAAAATTTGTCTAAGTCTCGGCAACTGGAACCACCATCCTTAATATGCGCCCTCAATTGGAAGTAGCCACCTCAAAATGAGCCCTCAAGCAAATAGGATGAGTAAAAAAATTCTAAGTGTTCAAACTAGAAGCTCAAGGGTCCAAATGCAGTATACCGTCTTGAATGCGCCATCATGGAGGAGGAGACATGAAAATTTGTCTAAGTCTCGGCAATTGGAACCACCATCCTCAATATGCGCCCTCAATTGGAAGTAGCCACCTCAAAATGAGCCCTCAAGCAAAGAGGATGAGTAAATTTTTTTCTAAGTGTTCAAACTAGAAGCTCAAGGGTCCAAATGCGCCCATCATGAGAGGGGAGACACAAGAATCTTTCCAAGGCAAGCAGAGTGGAAGCTAGACCCCTAGAATGCGCCCAAGTTGAGAGGAGGGTCATAAAAATTCTAAGTCTATGAAAACTGGAAGTAGACCCCTTGGGATGCGCCCAAGATAAAGTGGGTTGAGGTGAAATATTCCTAAGTGTTGAAATGGAAGGAGGACCCCCAGAATGCGCCTTAGCCAAGGAGGAGACTTCAAAAAAGTTTCTAAGTGATGGAAAATAGAACTAGACCCCCCTTCATGCGCCCTGAAGAAGTAGGTGGCATCAAAAAATTTCTAAGTGTTATAAAGTGGAACCTCCACCCCCAAATGCGCCCTTGTCACTAAGTATGGTGACTTGAAATTTTCTCTGAGTGTTGAAGATGAAAGTGCAAGGTGGTAAATGTGCCCAGTTGTGATGAGAAGCTAGAAACTTTCTAAGTGTTTCAAAACAAAAGTGGACACCTCCAAATGTGCCCTTGAAGAAGTTGGGTGAAGTTTGCTTAAGTCATGAACTCCAATCCCTTGAAATGCACCCGAGGAAGGATAAAGTGGCCTAGAAATATTCTAAATGGTAAAAATGAAAGTTGACCCCTTCAGATGCGCCCAAGTTAGAAAGGGTTGGTTAAAATTTTTCTAAGTTAGAAAAATAAAAGTATACCCCTCTAGTGTGCCCATGAGGTGAGTTCATCAAAAATTTTCTAAGGCACAAATTAAAAGTTGACCCTAGGAAATGCACCTAAGATGAGGACTCTTAGGACTCTTAAAATACGCCCAAAGAAGAGCAAGGAGTAAGTTGATGAGAAATTGAAGGAAGACTACTCAAATGCGCCCATAGAAGAATGTGTTGGAGGAGTTTGAGAAATTGGCTAAGTCAGAGAAAATGAAGACACAAATGCCTAATTGTGCCCAAGTTTACATGAGGTATTATACACTAGAATCAAGGTGGGTGAGAAAATTTTTTAAGGAAGAAATATGAAGTTCAAGGTGGTGAATGCTCCCAGGATAAGTAGGTGGCAAGAAAAAATTCTAAGCCATGAAAATGGAAGGACATAGTCAAAATGCGCCCAAGGAGGTAATATGAAGACTGGACAACATAATATTTTCTAAGGCATGGGAATTCTCCAAAGCCCCTAGAAGGACATAGTGCGCTCGTGATGAAAGGTTATGAAGAAGGCAAAATTTGCTAGAGGAAAATGATGAATTCTATCTGATCCAGAGATCAATTAGGCCTTGAAAATCAGAATATGGAGATTAGGTAAGTAAAGTGAATTTATGTTATCAAGTGTTTTAATGCTCTCCTCTTTATTTGTTTTGTAGGGTGAACACCAAGCCCAAGGCATGATGACTTGGGGTGATGGAGCAAGTACTCCATGACAACATTGCAACCTTGGAAGGGGATGAAGTTACATTTTTGAAGCTCCTCCATGAAGTCTCATTTGTGCCCAAACCATGAAGGGAGATGTTGGAAGAAACGGTTAAGTGTTGGGATTTCTCCACAAAGACCTAATATGCACCCAACTTAGGGAGGCAGGTGGTAGGGAAGAAATGTTCGAGACCAGGACAAGAGAACCCTTCAAGATCAAGATGGAGGAAAAGATGAAGGCACAAGTGTTAAAGATCATTCTCATGCACTAAAAAGTCCTCAAGACTAAGGAGGAATGGGCAAAAAGCTTCATTGTTAAAGAGTGACAACAGGATGGACTAAAGAACAAAGCAAAGGAATTCTTTTCAATTGTGAAATCCTTCCCTGGCATTAACCCAGATAGTGTTTTCCGGCATACTTCACCCAGCCTAAAATACAATGGCACCAAGGAGGAAAATCACCATCAAACAAAGGAAAGAGGTAGCCATCTTGGAGTTTGATTGAGAACATGCCTGCCATATCAATTCAAGAATCCGATCGATAGAGTTTGCAGTCAAGGAGAAGAACAATGGGAACGTGTTTTTGGACGAGAATCTTCTAGAAGTTGGTGGGCATTAATTGCTCATAATGGTCAAAGGAAGAAAGTGGGAATCTCTGCTCATTTATTATCCCACTCTACTTTGTGGCAATTTTAGGGTTAGGGCTTATGCGGCTCAATTTGAGCCCTTCATTGTAATTGAATTTGAGCCGTCCATTGGATTTGGTTATCTATAAAAGGGGCATCCCCCCTCATTTGTCAATCATTAGAATAGAGAGACAACTAGAAGATAGCATAGCATAGATAGCATAGATTGATAGCACAACTTAGATTGAAGAGGAAGGAAAGTGTTCCATTGAATGCTTTGTAAGAAGTTTTTGTGAACACTCTTATAATAAAAAGAGTTATCATTGATGGTGGTTTCATCTTTTGTTGTGAGTAGCTAGCGAGGCTTCTTCGTCTTTCTAATTTGCAATAGAATCTTAAAGTAGCTTAGAGTAAAGTAGATTTCATTTCATGCAAATAGATGGTAGTTTTGGAATGTGGTGTTTAATTTAAGCAAGCTTCGTTAAATACATACCACTAGCGGGCTCACTGATGGTGGGTTCGCCTTGCGTGGTAAACTGGAATATTGTGTACTTAACTTCGATCATGATTTGCGTGTTGACATGCGTCGTTGTGATGGTGTCTTCATATTGAATTGTGATTTGAATACCTTCAATTACTCCCATTGAAGATTGCACCGGTTCTGTGGAAGTTGTCCGAAGTGAGGCAAAGCAGAGCTCGGTTGAGGCTTGTGAAAATTGATCTCCACGTCCCACGTGTAGATTAGTCTGTAGCTTTTCTAATCCCTGCAACCATTTAAATTCCATATTTTCTGGTTAGTTTAGGATCTTGTGCTTCATTGACCAATCTTTTGAAGATCGTAAAAACTCCCTTTCACTTTGATCTCTTTGAGCTTCAGTTGAACAACTACATATGTCCCCCTTGAGATACTAGCAAATCACATTGAGCCAACTGAGACTATCCACTGCATGAAAGAACCTTGGAGTTGAATGCATGATCTTTCTCGCAATCTTAGCATGCAGGAGATTTTGTTTAAGAGAGGATAGAGTATCCATTGGGAAACTTTATTCTGTGTTGGTGCGGTCATAAAACACCCGTCAACGCTACCCATGGGATCTATGGGAAAGAAACACAAATATCTATATACAAACTCACTCCAGCCACATTCATCTCGTCAATACTTCCAAATATTTTGGCAACTTGAGCCTTAAGATTCTTTTGTATGTAGAACTTGTGGAAGAAATGAAGGCTCACAAATATAGGCTTCTTAAATAGAGTGGGTTCTAGGAGACTAAGATGTGGAATTTTTTTCATATGGAAAATCTATCAAAGGGCTCATAATTGAAAACATGATTGCACAGGGGATTGACCCATATCTTTCTGACTTACATAAAAGATGCAGTGAAGAAATTCACTAAGCTTACATTTACCTCTTCAAAGAGTCTCAGGAACATTTTTGATGCAATGGAGGAGTTTGTGGACCCAAAACTTACAAAATAGCATCTAACTCATTCTTTGTTCTTGCGGGAGACCATAAACTGAGCAGATGGGAAGATTTATTTCAGTTAAAATTAGTAAGGATTGCTGTGCTTTAATTTTGCATATTTGTTGAGAAAAATCAGCGCTTGCAGAGCATTCATGAGAATCCAAACATCATAAATGTGTTGAAAACTGCAGGGTAATTGCAAAAGAAGACCACTATGAAAAACGAAGGATTAGACAGGCCTTTGAAATAGATAAGCATGCAAATAATCTCAATATAGAGGATGGTTTTATATACAATGACTCATGGAGGTCTACAAAACAGAAGGTTACAAAAAAATAAAATCTTTGTTGAGGTTTCCCTGCTATTGGTTAAAGAGTGCATAAGAAAGAATATTAAGCTATTCCAGTTTTTAATAAATTCAACTATTTATGGAGTATCTTTATTTCTTTATGGCCAACATATGTTTCTCTTGAAGATGCTTTGTGAAATAAGACTTGAGACATGAAGGAATGAAGTCACTTATACAGCAAATGTAGAAATAGGCTAACAAACAAGAACTTTGTGGAGACCTAACATCTCTGACACATTTTGTCTGTTAACGACATATGATTGTTTATAGGGGACCCATAATCATTAGCTACCGTCATATTCTATACTGAATTTTCTAGGCCCTTCCTTGGAATGATCCTTGTGTACAGGAAAAACCTTTCAGCAGATGAAACTAGAGTTTTCACAATATGGACGATACAGTTCTTTTTAATCGTTTTTTATTAATTGGAAGGAACAATTTGGTTTCTTTGTTTTCCATCCTTCACTGCATTATCTCATGCATCATTTGAATCATACCAACATGCTATGTAAATAAACAAATGCCCAATATATTGGATAACTAGGCATTGCTTATCATAGTATGGGTAACCATGAAATATTTGGATACATATTTAGTATTACAACTGAAAATAGAATCTTGGAGAAGTCAAAATATATTGCCTTGGCCTTGAAAGGTGTTATTTTCTTCTTTCTGAAAATTGGCAACATGAAGGTCTAAGTCACCATATTCGGCCGAATATCAACTTGAAATTCGAAATTCGTCGAATTTAAAAAAAAAATATTGAAATTCGTTCATATTCGAATACATTCGTACGGTAAAAAAATTTGCATTAAAAAATCTCAAAATATTAGCAGAAATTCGTCGAGGGCACTGTGATTTTATTAAAAGATATTTAAAATACGTTTTTTTTTCCGTATTTTTTGCCGTAGGTTTTATCTTTCTCTGTTTATCCGCGTGGGCTGGTTTGTAGGGCTGCACAAAGTGCTTGCGAGTGTCGGCATGAGGCGGACAAATTAACTTGTCCATCATGCACTCGACCATGAGCAGGTCATCGGGATTCAAGCGGCTGGAGCTGGAGTTGGACCGTAAACGAACTTGGGCAAGTCTCAGGCACCAGTGGGTTTGGAGGGCTTCGACGCTGGCGACTCCTTGGCCTTCGATTTATTATTTTCAATATGTTTTTAAGATCATTTCTTTTGTTATGTTTTTATATTTTTTAAATATTATTTATTTATGTTATGTTTTCATATATTTTAATATTATTTTATATGTAATATTATTTTTATTTATCTTCATTTGTTATTTAATTTTGTTTTTTTATTTATAATGTTAAAATTTAATATTTTAAAATAAATAAATTAAACTTTTATTATAATATATATATATATATTTTA
>VDFB02045890.1:0-14537 GCA_007258455.2 Sequoia sempervirens
TGGAAGGAGAAACCTTAGTTGTATGGGATTGTAGAGAAGCAAAGGGAAGTGTTATCATGGAAAAAGGTGGGATACCATATGGGGATTGAGCAAAGGAAAAACCCATCAAGGTGAAAAGGGAAGCGAGTGGAAGGAGAAACTTTTTCCTAAAAGTGGATGGACCTAGAGTAATGGGCAAGGATGTTTCAACTTTTTCAATGGGGGCCCTTAATAGGGAAATTAAAGAATCAATAGTAGCCAAAGTGGATTATGCTCATTCATTGCATGGTGTTACTTCACGAGGTTCATTGTTGAAAATGGTCGGGGGTTCATTTAGGACCAAAAGATTGGGGTTCGTAGATGGATAACTCTTCTCTAGAGATGAGGGTGGAGGAGTAACTAGAGATGTAGAGGAAAAAATAAGAGAGGGAGAAAAACTTACCTATGCCATGATGACCAAAAAACCTTATGGAGTAGACTCCACTTCTTCTCCTCTCACTGATGCACTGGGTCCGCCTAGATCTTGGGCTCATCTCCTCTTTGTATGATCAAAACTAGTAGATTATGATCCTTTGGCGACCAATCCCACCCAAACCTGACCTTCAGTAACCATAGCGAACCTCCTTGGGGACTGCCATGATATTTTTCCTTTGCTTCAAGAACTAATGGAGGATGTAACTTGTGAGTCCTTTTGTCTTGATACTTTTTTTTTGTCTAATTCTCAAGGCTGGGAAGGATAGCTCAAAAGATCTTTTTCAATCTCATGACTAGTCTCAAGGTTACTATTCTCAATATCAGCCTCTTTTCCATAAACATCATCAAACCTTTCATCATGTGGTTGAAGATCTCCAAACATGGAATTGGGAAATCTCATTTCCTGTCAAAACCTATAGAAATCTAATTTCTTTCTCTTAGACCATCCCAAGAATTTCAATTGTGTGTTGATGGATTTAACCATTGGGAGGTTCTTTAAATACTCCATAGTCTAGACATAGAAGTCCATCTATGGTGGTTGTTTGAATGGTATGTGGGCGAAGTTGGCATATAGTTCTGGCCTTTCTTGGGTTGGATTCTTACCCGACTCTCATGTTTGGAAGTTGGGAGATGCCTTGTCAGATTATAGTTTCATGTGTCACAAATAAGAACCAAACCTAAGAGCGCCAATTTATTTGTAAGCTCACCCTATGCCCTTCGCTTCACTAGTGTTACTTGACTATTGGAAATGTTAAGGGGAATTAGGTAATGCCCTATCTTGTGCCTTTTGATGCCATAGACGTTGTCGACAATAGTTTCCTGACGACATGCCTCCAAAGAAAAAACCCTATATGTTACAAATTTGGGGAGTCTGAAAGGCTCCTTGAAAAAACCATGGAATCTAATAAAAGTGAAATCCTCACCCAAGAAATAATCTACCAGAGCCTGTGAGGTCTTCATCCATTGTAGGACCTCAAGGGAAAAATAGCCCAAAGGGTGTGGAAACAAATCTAGAAGCATGGGCCTCATAAAATGATCCAAAACCCAATATTAATCCCATGTATTTGAAAGAACGTGAGTCTAGAACAAAATTGGTTGGTAGAAACCCTTTACGTTGAACCTAAATAATGATAAATTTCTTTCTAAAAATTTAGAATTTTGATGCAAGATCAAGTGAACCAAGAAAGAAGACTACCTGAATTTACACTCAGTATTGTAGGTCCTCAATTTCTCTAGCATCCCTTCAACTATTGCATCAGAAAAATAAAAATACCTCTAACTTTTCTCCTTCTTAAGCATGAAATTCAAGCCCATCTAGAAGGGATGGAGTTCTTTATCATCATCCAAACCGTAAACCCAAGCTAGCATTGAGAAAATAGATTATGTATCCTGTTTGAATTTTTTGCACACTAGAGGAAAGGAAAATTGATCCCTCTCTGACCTTTCCTTTGTTTCATCCTCATAAAATTGCACCTTCCTAGTTCTAGTTTCCTAGAATCCTTCCATTTCTTCCTCATTGAAATGCTCGAAACCCTAGGTTGTATGGATACACAACATATCGCAGATGGACACTGCAGTGATTGTAACCTTTATCTTCTTTTCAAAAATAACCCCTACCTCCTTATCGAATCTTTTAGCATGTGCATCTACCAGCTTCGGGCATGGGTGTATAGTGGGCAACATGAATTGTGGAAAACTACAATTCTAGAGTGTAAGGAAAACAAATGTGCGGAAACACTTTCCTAACATCAAATCCACAGGGAAGAATGCAATGCAGGGCTTTTAATTTTCAAATTACAATCTAATTAAGATACACATGAAAGATTTGCAGAAATAGAGAAGACACTCAAAGACAACTGAACAACAAATTTACGTGGGAAAACCCTTTCAGGAGAAAACCCACCACACCAAGATAAATTACTTTGTATTGCAGTAACAAAAACATTACATACAATTCAGAGATCCAGCTCTCTAGTTATTTTTTCTATAGCTTTATTCATTGTTCATCAGTTATAGACAAATGCTCCCTCAACAATTCGAACAACTCAGTATATTTCCAAATCAGAATCGATCTACTTTAAATCTTATTCACATTCTGATTTTGTCTTTAGTGCATCCTTATCTTCCATTGCTAATCATAGACAGTTTCCTTTCGAGCAGATGATTTTTCCTTGCATGTAGTTTTTCCAGTGTTGCAATTGTTACAAAAAAAACTATCATCAGTTTGAAAGAATTGCTTCCTTTGATTGGTCCAACAGGATGCCACATAGGATGATTACATGGTGAACGACATTCACACTTTGTTGGAATATCGGTGAGACACTCATAGTGTCTCCCTGATGCCACAAAGTTTCTCTATCAATATCGGCTTTAAGTCTCTAGCAGTTGGCAAGACAACAAAGAAGTTATACCAAAACCCATCGACGTCCATTTTATTCCTATCGGAAAAGGTTTACCTTATCCGCGAGACTCATATCGAATGCACAAGTCATAGCAATCATACATTCCATCAGCAAGACATTTTGTAAATAAGTTATACCGAAACCATCGATGTTCATTTTGTTCCTATCGAAAAAGGTTTCCCTTATCGGAGAGACTCATATTGAATGCACAAGTCATAGCGATCAGACATTCCATCAGCAAGACATTTCGTTCTCGCTAAGACTTCATGTCCAATTCATAAGTCACACCGATAAGATTTCCATTTGGCGTGACATTCACTTTTCGGAGAGACTCATATTGAAGTCTTTAGTCACAGCAATGAGTTAGTCCATTCGGAAAGACATACCGATCTTGCCAAGACTTTCTGCCGACAACCTTATGTTACTCCGAAGCCTTTCACCTATCGGCAAGACCCCACAATTTCGGTGATATGTCATACCAAAACAAAGCTTCCACTGAAAGTCACACTATCACCAAGACTCGTGTCTATCGCCAAGACTCATGTCTATCACCGTGACATTTCTCTAAGCTCCCTAAGTCTTATTGAAGACTTACTGTCAGCAAGAATCAAGACTTTTGCCAAGACTTCTCAACGAAGTCTTTTGTCACCACGAAGAACTCTTGTCGGTGTGACCAAGCTGCATTGTTGAGACATCTCCCTACGACTTTGTGTTACTCTAATAGCTTTAAGCTATCGATGAGACATCCACCAATCACTGGGACCTCTCCCCGACACCCGAGTTAGCCTGATAAGATCACACTATCGCCAGAAGAAATCCATTCACTGAAAGGTCATGCCGAAAGCACAAAGTCACAGCAATAGACTTTGTCAGGAAGACTTCAACCCTGTCATAGTGATAGGATCATTTCAAGAGCTTCAGAACTGTTAGTCGCCTAGACATGAACAATGTCACAATGACTTTTCCCTTTAGGAGTTCCATGTCAATAAGGATTGAGGCACATATTCCAACAAGATCCCACTTGACAAAGATCTTACTAACACCTCTAGAGCATAAACAAACTACTGAAAAACATGGGCCACGAGGCCCATCGAACTGGCACACCACCTGAACTTTTTTATGCTCACAGGCTTCATCAATGCATCTATAACATTCTCCAAAGTACCCACTTTCTCCAAGGAGACCTTCCCATCCTCCACCATATCTCATACAAAATGATACTGTACATCTATATGTTTCGTCTTGGCATGGAAAGTAGGATTCTTTACCAAACATATATCACTCTGCTATCAGAGTTAATAGTAATCTTTTCTGCATCAAAGCCAATGTTAGAATAATTTTTTTTTAACCAGATTGCTTCTTTATAGGCATGTGTGGCTACCATGTATTCTGCCTCTGTAGTAGACAAAGTGACTACAGCCTGCCACTTGCTCATCCAACTCACTGCACCACCATTCATCATGAAAATATATCCACTGGTGGATCTTCTGCTCTTAATGTCCCCTGCCCAATCAGAGTCCACATAACCTTGAATACTGAGAGTTATTTGTGATTCAACCAAGTTACCATGGTAACATAAAGCATAGTTTGAAGTGCCCTTCAGATATCTAAACACTCTCTTCATAGCATCCCAATGTGTTTTTCCAGGATTAGCCATAAACCGACTAAGAACTCCCACTACTTAGGCAATGTCTGCCCTTGTATAGACCATTGCATACATAAGACTTCCAACTACACTTGCATAAGGCACATTGGTCATGTCCTCCATCTCAAAAGAAGATTTTGGACAATCCTCAATAGATAGCTTCATTCCCTGTGTAATTGGAACAACTAGCTGTTTGCACTCAATCATACGAAATCTATCTAGAACAGTCATGATATACTTACTCTGACTGAGCCAAAGTTTTCTATTCTTTTTGTCCCTGGTTATTTCCATTCCCAGAATATACCCTATTGGACTAAGATCTTTCATTTCGAACTTTGTAGACAACTGGGACTTAAGATCATAAATTATTAGCTTACTTTTGCCTATAAACAACATATCATCAACATATAGTGCAATAATAAGAATTTGATCACTTTTAGCTTTGTAATACACACAATGATCACATTTTGATCTTACAAATCCAAAAGACAAGAAAAACGTTTCAAAATTTTGGTACCTCATTCTAGGAGACTGTTTTAAACCATATAGAGATTTCATCAACTTGCAAACCAGCCTTTCCTTACCTTTTACCACAAAGTGCTCCGGCTGGGACATATAAATTTCTTCTTCAAGATCACCATGAATAAACGTTGTTTTCACATCCATCTGTTCAATCTCTAAATCATACACTGATGTAAGTGACAAAATAAATTTAATAGATGTCAGCTTAGTGACAGGAGAAAAGATTTCTCCATAGTCAATTCCCTCTACCTGGGAATAACCTTTTGCAACTAGCCTTGCTTTATATTTTTCTACACTACCATCTAGACCAATTTTATTTTTGAATATCCATTTGTAGCCTACAAATTTGCTACCTTTAGGCAGTGGAACCAAACTCCAATTTTCATTCTTTTCTAATGATGCCATTTCTTCATTCATGGCTTCCAACCAAGAGTTTGAATTCATATACTGATGTAAGTGACAAAATAAATTTAATAGATGTCAGCTTAGTGACAGGAGAAAAGATTTCTCCATAGTCAATTCCCTCTACCCGGGAATAACCTTTTGCAACTAGCCTTGCTTTATATTTTTCTACACTACCATCTAGACCAATTTTCTTTTTGAATATCCATTTGCAGCCTACAAATTTGCTACCTTTAGGCAGTGGAACCAAACTCCAATTTTCATTCTTTTCTAATGATGCCATTTCTTCATTCATGGCTTCCAACCAAGAGTTTGAATCAAACATTTTAAATGCCTCTTTCACAGTCCTAGGTTCATCAGGGCTAGAAATTAAAACATAGGCACAAGTAGACTCTATTAAAGAAAACCCATACCTTTCAGGTTGCTTTCTTTCATGAGTTGACCTCCTCATAGGCTGAGGCTGAGGTGGTTCTTCATCATCTTCAGAACTTTTAGAACTTCTTGAGCTCTCCTTAATTATCAGTGCGACGTTTTCCAATTCCTCTTTATCTAGTGTAATGCGAGGTGCGGCTGCATCCTTTTCATTTTCTAATTTTCTTCTCATTGCGAGATCAATATAGAAGGTTTTATTTCCACGAGAAAGATAACGCCTGGCGTACTAAAACCTTCTCGATCACCGGGATTCAAGCTTGTATCCTTTTATGCCAGCACTATAGCCAATAAAAATACACTTCACAACTTTTTTTTCCAACTTGGATCTTTTTTCAAATGGCACATATGCATATGCCTCATAGCCAAAGACATGAATATGTCTCAGAGAGGGATTCTTTCTAGACCATGCTTCCAAGGGCATCTTCTCAACAAGAGCAGAATTAGGAGAATGATTTACCAAGTAACATGCTATAGAGACCACTTCAGCCCAAAACTTCTCATCCAAGCTAGCACTGCTCAGCATACTTCATGCTCTTTCCATTACTGTCCTTTTGAACCTTTCAGCAACTCCATTTTGCTGTGGAGTATAAGGTGTAGTCTTATGTCTTTTAATCCCATGATCTGTATAGTACCTTTTGAATTCATCTGAACAAAACTCACCGCCATTATCGGGTCAGCAAGCATTTTTTCTACGATTAACTTGATTTTTTCTGAGGTTTTAAAATTCCTTAAGCCAGAGTGAACGCCGATTTACTTTTTAGAAAATATCTGGTGCCTCTTCTTGAATAATCATCAATAAATGACCCATAGTATCTTGATTTAGACAAAGAAGGAACATTCACTAGACCAAACACATCATAATGTATATAATCAAGCAAATTAGAAGTTTTGTGAGGACTAGAATAAAATGAAACACAGTGCTAATTTCCATATATGCAATGTTCACAAAAATCAAACTCAAGGTTACAATCTTCAAGCCCTTCTACCAAGTTTTTATTTTTCAAGGTTTTTAAACCTTTCTCACCAATGTGGCCAAGCCTATGATGCCAAAGCATAGTCTTTTCTACTGGAAGTTTAACCTCCATGGTGTTTACTCCATCAGGAACGTTTTCCTTCTTTTCTCCATGAGTAGCCTTAAGTGACTTTGTAGAGACACTATTGCATTGAATAGCTTGTGCATCCAGCTTGTACAAGGTACCAATTCGAGCACCCCTAGCTAGCACCATAGAGCCTCTAGTAATCTTGTAGCCATTTCCAGAGAATGTGACATGCACTCTGATATCATTCAGCTTACTTACATAAAGTAAATTTTGAGCCAGACTTGGTATATGCATCACATCATTGATTCCCTTCACTCTTCCATTAGGGAATTGAATTCTGACTCTTCCACGACCAACAATTTCCAAAGATGAATCACTTGATAAGTACACCTTTCCACCATTGTATTCTTCATACTTCATGAACCAATCTCTATGAGATGTCATGTGGAAAGATGCTCTAGAATCAATCAACCAAACATCATTTGATACGCATGTAGCCAAAGCTACAATGAAGGCATCTGCATCACTCTGAGAAGAATCATTTCCTGAAGAGTTCTTCTTCTTCTCTTTCTCCTCCTTGTAATCCCTTCAGACATGACCAGGTTGCCCACAATTCCAGCACTTCACCTTGGACTTCTTGCTAGGAGACTTTGATCTTCCTTCTGATTTCGATCTGGACTTCTTGTCCTTCTTCTTTCCTTTCTCCTTTGGTCTACCTCTGATAGCCAGAGCCTCCTTTTCCATATCAGAATATTTTCTTCTCATCTCTTCCGATAACAGAGAAGAAAAAATATCTTCCATCTTGAAAGTGGATGTCGTACTCCCAATAGCCATCACCAGATGATCCCAAGAATCTGGCAAAGAACACAACAACAACATGCAACGATCTTCATCTTCTATCTTCACACCAACAGATGTTAATTGGGAAATTAACATGTTGAAAGCATTTAAGTGATCAGCAATAGATCCTCCTTCCTACATTCTCAAAGAATAAAGCTTCTTCCTCAAGAACAACTTGTTCACTAGGTACTTGCCCTAATAAATGGATGCTAGTCTTTTCCACAAGGAAGAGGCAGTATTTTCTTCATGCACATTCAGAAGAACAAAATCTGCCAAATAAAGCCTTATCAACCCTTTAGAATTTCTATCTGCTAGGTCCCAATCCTCTTGCTTCATGCCTTGAGGCATTGTTCCAAACACAACAGTCCAAAGATCTCAGTCTACTAATAGATCTTCCATTTTGAGTTTCCACAGCTCAAAATTACTTCCATTGAATTTCTCTATATCCATACTTTCGGATGTGCTTTCCATCTTAATTTGTAATTAAACTATCAGACCTCTACAAAACTCCCACTGAAAAAGATTGACACAAAAAACCCAACCCACTCACAAGGACAACACAATTGGCCAGGCTTTGATACCACTTGTAAGGAAAGCAGAGGTGCAGAAATACTTTCCTAACGTCAAATCCATAGGGAAGAATGCAATGCAGGGCTTTTAATTTTCAAGTTACAATCTAACTCAGATACACATGAAAGATTTGAAAAAATAGAGAAGACACTCAAAGACAACTAAACAACAAATTTACGTTGGAAAACCCTTTCGGGAAAAAACCCACCACACCAAGCTGAATCACTTTGTATTATAGTAAAAAAAAAATTACATACAATTCAAAGATCCAGCTCTCTGGTTATTTTTTCTGTAGCTTTATTCACTGTTCATCAGTTACAGAAAAATGCTCTCTCAACAACTTGAACAAGTCAACGTATTTCCAAATCAGAATCGATCTACTTTAAATCTTATTCACATTCTGATTTTGTCTTCAGTGCATCCTTATCCACCATTGCCAATCATAGATAGTTTCCTTTCGAGCAGATGATTTTTCCTTGCATGCAGTTTTTCTAGCTTTGCAACTGTTACAAAAAACAACCATCATTAGTTTGAAAGAACTGCTTCCTCTTATTGGTCTAGTAGGATTCCACATAGGATGATTACACGGTCAACGACGTTCACACTTTGTTGGCATATCGGTGAGACACTCATAGTGTCTCCCTGATGCCACAAAGTTTCTCTATCGATATTGGCTTTAAGTCTCTAGCAGTCGGCAAGACAACAAAGAAGTTATACCGAAACCATCGATGTCCATTTTGTTCCTATTAGCAAAGGTTTCCCTTGTCAGCGAGACTCATATCGAATGCACAAGTCATAGCAATCAAACTTTCCATCAGCAAGACATTTCATTCTCGCCAAGACTTCATGTCGAGTTCACAAGTCACACTAATGAGATTTCCATTCGGCATGACATTCGCTTTTCAGAGAGACTCACATCAAAGTCTTTAGTCATAGCGATGAGTTAGTCCATTTGGAAAGACATACCGATCTCACCAAGAATTTTTGCCGACAACCTTATGTTACTCTAAAGCTTTTCACCTATCGGCAAGACCCTATGGTTTCAGTGAGATGTCATACTGAAACAAAGCTTCCACCGAAAGTCACACTATCGCCAAGACTCGTGTCTATCATTGTGACCTTTCTCTGAGCTCCCTAAGTCTTACCAAAGACTTACTTTTGGCAAGACTCAAGACTTTCACCAAGACTTCTCAGTGAAGTCTTTTGTCACTGTGAAGAACTCCCATCGGTGTGACCAAGATGCATTGTTGAGACATCTCCCCGTGACCTTTGTGTTACCTCTATTAAGCTATTGGTGAGACATCCACCAATCACTGGGACCCCTCCCCAACACCCAAGTTAGCCTGATAAGATCACATTGTCGCTTGAAGAAATCCATTCACCAAAAGGTCATGCCAAAAGCACAAAGTCACAGTGATAGACTTTGTCAGCAACACTTCAACCCTGTCATGGTGATAGGATAATTTCAAGAGCTTCAGAACTGTTAGTCGCCCAAACATGAACAATTTCATAGTGACTTTTCCCTTCAGGAGTTCCATGTCAGTAAGGATTGAGGCACATATTCCAACACAGAGTCATGATGTGAAACCTTCAGTTGACCCGTGTTTAAGAATTATTTGTAATGCCACTTCCCTAAGGCTTTTAGGGTTAGCCACCAATTTTGGGTCAAAGATGTTGTTTGTGAAATCCTGCACAGTCTCTCTTCTAACATGATCATTGGGTTGCATTGATTTGGTATAATCAAAATGATGTTCTTCTATTACTGGGGCATTGGCAAATGAATCTCTCCCAAAAATATTGGAGTAACCTAGCCTTTCAGATGAGGCTCTATCCTTTTTACCAGATGTTGATGCTTCCGCCATTGTTGTGCCGAGAAGTTGCGGAGAGTTTCTTCAGTGAAATGACCACTTGCTATTTTTTGACTTAGAAAAATATTCTTTTAGGTGTAGTTAATTATTTTGCACGTACATGCATTAAGACTCTACCATTACCACTGGTCCACTAAATATTGCAAGTGAGGTGATATGTGTGGATTTGGGATTAGTATCCCTCAAGAATGCAAAATTCATTGTGAGAATTAAAATAGTCATTCTTCCTACCATCTCTTTCACAAATAAGCCAAATGCATTGGAAAGTGTGTGTTTAGCTATGAGAAGTGTGCATAAGTAGTGTAAGGTTCTTTGAAAAGATGTGCTTATTTAATTTGTCAGAACTTAATGCATTAATCAATGTATTTTGTATAAGCAAGCTAGCTGGTGCTGATGATGGCAAAGGAAAAATGGAAATTATTGGCCTATGCGAGCATTTACTCCCAGTGCCCAAATTTATTTCTCAATGCCTTTTGCTAGATTTCTCGTATGATCTTCCTCTTGCCCTCTAGTTGCTTTGATATTTTATCCATTCTAATCTAGTGAGAAAAAGATTTTCCATTGGTTGGGTTCGCTAGCGCATCTTTTCTATAAATAGCTATGCCACCTTATTGTTGGTATGTGGTGACTGATCATGCTATAAAATATACCCCATGGTATACTATACACCCCGGCCCCCTGCTACCCCCAAATCCTTCATAGCAAAAGATTTTGCTGACTGTTGTTTTAGCTCACTGATGTGATCCATGTTAGACCCATCTACAAGCATGTCATCAACATATAAACATAAAATAATGTAGCTATCATTATCCAACCTCTTAAAATAAACACAATGGTCAGAATTACACCTGCTGTAGCCTTGCTCAGCTATAAAACTGTCAAATTTCAAATACCATTGCCGAGGTGCTTACTTCAAGCCATATAAACTTTTCTTCAATCTGCACACTAGTTTCTCCTTACCTTTGACCTCAAATCTTTTTGGTTGTTCCATATATATTTCCTCTTCCAAATCACCATGGAGAAAGGTTGTTTTAACATCAAGCTATTCTAGATGCAAATCTTCAGCAGCCACAATACTTAAAACAATATGAATAGAAGTCATTTTAACAACAGGAGAAAAAATCTCATCAAAATCAATACCCTTTTTCTATGCAAATCCCTTTACAACTAGTCTGGCTTTAAATTCTTTGTTATGATTTATTCTGTGCATGTTTTAGTTTCTCTATTTTGTTTATTAAATCTACATTTAATTGTTAGATCTGCCATCTCTAACCCTAACAAGTGGTATCAGAGCAGGTTGTGTTTTGATTATCATCCATAGGAAAGATCTCACAGTTGAGTGGGAGTCTCACGGTTGAGTGGGAGCAATGGCAGACGAGGGTAAGAAGGTTGAGAAGTTTAATGGGCAGAACTATTAGTTATGGAAGATGCAGATGGAGGACTATCTCTATCAGAAGGATTTATGGCGGCCATTGGAAGGGAAAACCAAGAAACCTACAACAATGTCAGATGAGGACTGAGAGATCTTGGATAGAAAGGATCTTGGCAGTATTTGTTTGTGCCTAGCACAAATAGTGGCATTCAATATTACAAAAGCAAAGACAACTCAAGAGTTGATGGAAACCCTAGAAAAGTTATATGAAAAGCCTTCCGCTTCGAATAAGGTATTTTGTATGAAGTGTTTATTTAATATGAAAATGGTAGAAGGTGGGTCAGTTACTGATCATTTAAATGAGTTTAATACAGTCACTAGTCAATTAACTTCTGTAAAAGTAAACTTTGATGAAGAAGTTAGGGCTCTTTTGATTCTGTGTTCTTTGCACGAAAAATTTGCGGAATAACATTAATGGATTTGTTAGCAGTGTATGTTTCTGGATTGAATACATTGGAAGTTTGATGATGTTGTTGGTGTTATTTTGGAGTGAGGAAGTGCGGAAAACTTCGATTAGAACATCCACATGAGGCAGGTGTTTTTGAATCACGAGAAAGTAAGGAGGCGGAAACGAAGGGAGAGAGGAAACAATTCTGGAAATCATGGGAAGTCACAAGGAAAATCAAAGGAAAAAAGGTCCCAATCTAGAGACGAGGGATTGCTAGTATTGTGGTAAGCTGGGTCATTTGAAGAAAGATTGTTGGTCTCGGAAAAATAGAGACAAAAAGGAAGTAAAGAGGCAAATGTGGTAAGTAATAAATCTGATGAGGATACTTTGATTATTTCTGTTGATAATGTTGATGATTCTTGGGTGTTAGATTTAGGTGCTTCATTTCATGCTACCCCCATAGAAGTTATTTTTCTTGATTATGTCCAAGGGGATTTTGGGCTAGTTTATTTAGGAGATAACGAACCCTGTCAGATTGTTGGAAAGGGAAGAATCAAGATTAAGTTGCAAAATGGGAATCATTGGCTACTACGTGAGGCAAGGAATATTCCAAAGTTAAGCAAAAATTTAATTTTAGCAGGGCAACTAGATGATGAAGGTTGTGTTGTTACTTTTAGTGATAAAAATTGGAAGGTCACAAAGGGTTCCTTAGTGGTAGCAAAAGGTGTGAAAGTAGGCACCTTATATCTTTGTACAGGTCATACTATTCCTTCTACTTTAATTGTTACAGAAAAGGGTCAATGTTCAGGAACAGTTGCTGCAGTTAAGCAGGTAGAAGATCATACAGTTGCTGTGGACTTTGAATCAACACTGTGGCATACTAGACTTGGGCATATGAGTGCAAAAGGTATGAAAGTACTTCATTCAAATAATGTTTTACCAGGTCTAAAATATGTTAATATGGATTTCTGTGAAAGTTGTGTGTATGGAAAACAAAAGAGAGCTAGTTTTCTCAAGGATGGGAAGAAAAAGAAAGATGATAAATTGGAGCTTGTGCATACGGATGTATGGGGACCAACTCAAGTATCTTCTCTCGGTGGCTCTCTGTATTATGTTACATTTATTGATGATGCAACTAGAAAGGTATGGATTTATTTCCTTAGGCAGAAATCTGATGTATTTGAAACTTTTAAAAAATGGAGAAGCTTGGTTGAGAATGAGATGGGAAAAAGGTTAAAATGTCTTAGATCTGATAATGGTGGTGAGTATTGCAGTAAAGAGTTTCAAGATTATTGTTCCTCTAATGGTATTCATAGGCAGAAAATGGTTCCAAGGACTCCATAGGAAAATGGAGTGGCTGAGCACATGAATAGGACAATAATGGAGCGTGCATGGACTATGAGATTGCATGTTGGGCTGCCTTTAAAAATGTGGGCAGAGACTGTAAACACTGCTATTTATTTAATCAACAAAGGTCCTTCTAATCCTCTGGGTTGTGGTATTCCAAAGGAAGCATGGAAAGGTAAGAAGGTGAGTTATTCTTTTCTAAAAACTTTCGATTGTGAAGCATTTGCACATGTAGATTCTAAAAATAGAACCAAGCTTGATGCAAAATCAAAGAAATGTGTATTTGTTGGATATGGCATTGATGAATTTGGTTATAGGCTTTGGGATTTTGAAAATTAGAAAACTGTGAGAACCAAGGATGTTATATTTAATGAGAAAGTGTTGTACAAAGATCTGTTGCTTCACCATGAGAAGAAAGAAAAATATTATGTAGTGTTGGATGATATTCCCAACAATGATTTTTTAGTGGTTCCTCATGCTGGGCAACAACAGCAGCAACAAATACCACAAACTCCTGTTAGACGATCTTCAAGGTTAAGTAGACCTCCAGAAAGATTCTCTCCCTCTTTGTATACTATTACGTTAGCGTCTTTGGTAGACGAGAATATTGCCAGTAAAGCATATACAAGTGGATACAAAGGTTCGATTAGAACATGGAATGAAGAAGAGAATAAATGGACTCCTTGCTATAAAATCAGACTTGGGATTTATACAAGTTACCTGCCAATTAAAAGGTTTTACCAAACAAATAGATTTATAGGATGAAAGAGGAGGATGGAGGTAAGAAAAGATTTAAAGCCAGATTAGTTGTAAAGGGATTTGCACAGAAAAAGGGTATTGATTTTGATGAGATTTTTTCTCTTGTTGTTAAAATGACTTCTATTCGTATTGTTTTAAGTATTGTGGCTGCTGAAGATTTGCATTTAGAACAGCTTGATGTTAAAACAACTTTTCTCCATGGTGATTTGGAAGAGGAAATATACATGGATCAGCCACAAGGATTTGAGGTCAAAGGTAAGGAGAAACTAGTGTGCAGATTTAAGAAAAGTTTATATGGCTTGAAGCAAGCACCTCGGCAATGGTATTTGAAATTTGATAGTTTGTGGGCGACAAGGCTACAGCGGTGTAATTAGAGCCATTTGTGTTTTATTTTAAGAAGGTTGGATAATGGCGGCTACATTATTTTGTGTTTATAT
>VDFB02045891.1:0-12458 GCA_007258455.2 Sequoia sempervirens
ATATCCCTACTTAGACAATATTACTTGAGCTCTATGAAGAAGGAAGAATTATATTGGAACCATATTTTATTCATTAGAAATGAACAAGGAAGCTAAGGACTAGAACACTCACTCAGTATCTCACCCAATGGAAGATTCTACCAATTGAAGATGTCACATGGGAGGATGAGGAGCTCATTCAAAAGTATCCACACTTGATTATCATTGAGGACAATGCTTATGCAGTGTAATATTAGAAGTGAATCAGGATTATGAATATTAGATTGTGAATTCATATTATAATTATTATATTGTTATTTGGTTGATTAGGTTAGAAGACTAGGGATTTATAGGGTTATCCTATAAGGTTTGGCTTGGGTGATATCCTAGGCATAAATAGGTATATAGGAGGTTGTGGTCTTGTTCATTATCATATTCTTCTATTGTGCAAAGATAGTTCATTACATAATACAACTAAAATTTTCAGCTTGCCATGAAGACCTTAGCCTTTAACATCATATGAAACATAAACATGAAATGAAAACATATTGCAGCTAATGTAAACACAATGCAAGAGGGGTATGACTTGTCCTGACTAACCCAGCTCTATAGAAATATTACTTTGGGATCCTTGTATGTTCATGGAGTTCCACGAGATACCAAAGTTTGGTATTTTATAGGTGAACCATGGGCAATAACTCATAACTAGTGAAGTTCCTATTTTCACCTAGGTGGTTTTGACAAATAACACAATGAGGACCGACTTTCACTAGGTGATTTTTGGTTCCTGACATAACTAGTGCATGACATGATCATAATAGAAATGTAATCACCACTTGTATTCATCACCTAGATCGCCTGCATAAATTCTAAACAGCTCATGTCTCAATGCTTCCCACTCAAAAGTCCCTCACCCTGAGTCTGAGTGATAAATCAACTTTTGCAAAGACTTAAATCAAACTCAAATGGTAAACCTACAATACCTTACACATGATTGACCTTTTCATTTTTCATTCTTCAGACAAAAATACCGCCTTAAAACATTGAAATACCCGATTTGAAAGAGTATGGTAGGGATCCTAATACATGTCAACTTTTATTTTGTTTTGTAGTGATTTAATTTTGGAATATATAGTCTTGGAAAAACTTTTTCCTAAAGCATTGAAATACACGACCCAAGAATTTTTTTGCTCATTTATAAACAACTTAATAACCTCTTTCACATAGCTTGTTAGTGCATTTTTGCAACATTTTCAAGAAAATATTGGTCCTCAAGTAACATTAATAGACATTGGGACCAGCGTGGGAATATAATGAACTTCATGGGATAATACCGCTCCGCTACTCATAAATGTTCTATAATCGATCTAATACTAACATTCAAAGAGTTTTTTTTATAAGGAAACCTTTAACCTAGCATTCAAGATAAAATTTTGTTGATGAAGTATCCATATTTGACGACTCCTCATGATTATCAAATATTGGTTAGTCAATGCAAGGTACTCATTCATCGAGGATCTGATGATCTGTTGAGTGGTACATAAAGTAATTTTTAGTAGTCATTAGGATAAAAGCTTCATTAAGATAAACACTCCTCAAGCTACTTGTCGTGCAAAATACTGGATTATGGGTGAAATTCCCAATCTCATGATAGTGAGCTTGTTTCGGTCCTTCTATGGAAGAGAATTGATCAAACCATGATGTTTGATGTGTAATAAATTAAGCTAAGATTATGATGCAAGCTAAGTTACCATGATTTTATGCTATAAATGATCTGATTATGCAATTACTAAGCTAATCTAAGCTAATTTAAGCTAAAATTATGCTAAAAGATGAAAACCCTAATTTATTTACAAGTTAAGATGGATGCATAGAAGCCATTAATGAAATATTGAAGCTATTTATGCAACTAAAATGAACTAAAAATAGCTAAATGTGTGTAGACATGCATGTGTGTGAATTTCTAGCATGACACAATAAAAAGATGGGATCCATTTATACCAAATGAGAATCTATTTATAGGAGAGAAAATGAAGATAGGATGGTTTGAGATCAAAGCTTAATCAACGGTTCAAGATGAAGGGATGAGAGCCATGAATCATGGATTCTCATCAATGGATGAGAATTCAAGATGAAGATTAATCAAAGGCTCATACTTACCTCAAACAAACACACTTTTGACCTGCTCACACAGGTCAAAGGTAACTTGCTAGAAATGTAAGAGGGTTAACTTGGTTTTGAAGCTAAGTGAGTTGATTGGGGAGAGAGTCCTTAGAATATTCCATTAAAGGTGAAAGGAAAAGATGATTTTCACTAATAATTTTAAATTGTGCAAAAAGGATAAAGAATATTTTATGGTAATATTTCCTTTGATTAGAAGAAAATTTGTTTAATTTTTAATTAATCAAGGTTTAATTTATGCAATTAGGGGATTAGAGGAATTAGATGATTTAATAAATAGGGGCGGGGTGAAATGATATTTAATTAAATAAAATAGGGTTATTTAATTAAATAAGATGACTTAGGAGATTAGATTAAATATTTTGATGTATTTAATCTAATTAGATGAAGTGCTAATGCAGAAAGAGATGAATTAGCCCAATTTAATTAATTAGCTAGGCTAATTGAATCAATTAAGCAAAAAGAGGATGGATAAAGAGGAAATGATGTTAATAAATCCATTTTGAGTGTACGATGATTGACAGGTACCTTCCAAACAGAGTGGCCATACAGTTTGGTGATGTCTAGGACAAGCTTGATGATGGCCATAGAGCCATTTTTGCATGATCAACTAGAGAGGTTCCCAATTGGGGACCGATGATTCTAGCACCAGAGGCTGTTGAGAGTTTTCACTAGTTGGTTGCCCAGCTATGAGCATATCATTAGGGTCAAACCCATTGCACATACTACTCCTGTGTATGATGCATGGTTCATCCCTCTGAGGAAAATTACAAATCCTGGAAGGGCTCCTCCCAAAGGGAGACCACGAGGCAGAGAAATCAAGGGTAGAGGATAGGGAGGTCAGGATGGCTAGGATGGACAGGTTTTGGGGGCTCCTCCAATGGGATAGTAGCCTCCTCAGTAGCCTTTAGTGGTACACCAATAGTTGGTGCCACCACCACCACCGTCGTCAGATGCCATAGATGAATAGATACAACAGCTATAACAACAAGTGTAGGTTTTGATAGGTGATTAAGACCAAGCTCACCAAACTTTTTTGGTTTTGACTGTTGAGTGAGACTAGGCTTGGTAGCAGGTGGTTGTAGTTATAGCTGAGAGGGATACTGCATTACAGAGAGTCTAGACCATTATAGGTGAGAGAGACCAAGAGGTGGCTCATCGTTAGTAGATTGAGAGCCTTATGACATCCACCTACAGTCGAACAATTTTAGCTAGCTGTATAGAGAGCTTGTTACAGAGGCTATGTATTACATGAAACATTATCATAGAGATGTACCATAGGCATTGAGGCAACCTAATTTTTCATAGCGGAGTGATGCATGCCCCAGAGTAGAGGATCAACCTAGGCGACATGATGGAGAGGGTAGTAGGCACCAAGGCTAGCTCTTTTTTGATGTATAGCCACTTTTTGATTTTTCCCCATTCTTTATACTGATATACATTAATGGGATCCTTTTTTATAGCCTCGTGGATATTGTACTTGTCATTGGTGTACATACACTAATCCACATTTTTGTATCATGACACATTTTTGATATATATATGATACAAATATGAATGATTTATGCTATGATGTGTTGACTTTATTTCATGTATGGATGGTGTATGGATGCTTATATATGATCATGTATGGATGCACTTACCTTTATGCCTATGTGATATGTGATGATATGGATGGATGCATTGTTATGTTCTTTTTCATTATCTTTTCGTGATATGATATGAATGGATGATTATGATATGCAGATGTTATGGGTGCAAATGATGTGGATGCATTTTCTTTTTATATTTTCTATGCAAGTTTTACTAATGATGATGTATGCATATGGATGTATGGATGCAAATTCTTATGATATGCAACGATTTAAGATTCTTAAAATAACAAATCTATATTATTCATCACAATTCAAATGATAATACAAAATGTGTGATGTGATATGAAAATGATTATGAGTATGAATGCTATGATTATGCTAATGGATGTTTTATGATATGGCATGATTGTGAGATGCATGTTGATGGTTTATGGATGTAGGGTGGATACATTGATGATGTTTTTGTGTGTCATGATACTAGGTTAGTGCAAAGAGAATATAGAAGAATAAATAATGAATAACCATCGATGATAATTACTTCAAAAGATCCAACAAGTCCTTGATCCATTAAGACTTTATTAGAGATGGTGATGAGACAAATGAAAAAGAATGCAGGATGAAATGTAGGATGGGTGCTCATACTTTAGGATTGGGATTTTATGTCATTCCTTATTTTTTGATATAACACATAGACATGATGCATCAAGGTATTGATAACCATGATGACATTGTATCTAGTGTAATGGAATTTGACTTGAGAAGTAGATAGGATAGTTCTTGTTCACATCTTGACATACATAAATGTTGTTTGAATGCAAGTTAGAAGCTTAGAACATATTGGACCAAAGCATACGTAATAGTCAACAACATACTCCAAGCAACCTTCCTACACACAACTACGAAAATATGCGCCAAGATTATTTTACAAGAGTATCCACAAGCACAACAAAAAAAAATGATCGTTGCCCCATTCCTTTCTCTCTAAATAATTTGAGATATAAATCATCGAGAGGTCCTTGGAATGGGTCATTAAGATAAATCATAAGAAAATATCAAAGACAAACAATCAGTGTTATCTATAGCTCCTACCTATTTTAAGTTTAGCTAAGGTGGTATCTGATACTGATGTCCATCGTAGGAAGGATACATCCTAGGACATATTGATCAAAGGGTTGTTTGATGTTGGGATAATGATGCTAAGTGAGATATTGCTATAAACTTTACTGACACATTTACATATGATTTAGACTCTAGATTTTGACTTTTGGGTTCACACTTTATGACTTGCTATGTTTTCTTTCTACTTGTTTTGCCAAAGTGTGAAGGTGGCGATCATTTATTATGGGTGAAAGTTTATTGCGGGTGAAATCGAGATGGGATGGATGGGGTTTGGATTTTTCTAGAATATTTTGAGGTTGCTTTTGTTATTTTTAAAATATTTTGAGGCTATTTTTGGTATTTTTGAAATTTTATGTGGATTTTTTTTTTTTTCAAATTTGAGGTTGTTTAGGATTTTTGAATGTTTGAGGCTTTTTTAGGTTTTTAGCATTTTCTATTGTTTTTCATTTTTAGTTTTCAAATGTTTTTTTTTTTCTAAAGATATTTGGATGTTTTTGGATTTTTCGATATTTGGATGTTTTTTTTTAATTTTTTAGTTATATGGATGTTTTGGATTTTTTGAGATATTTCCAAATGTTTTAGGGTTTCTGTTCTAGATACATAAAATTGGTCATGTCGATTAATCGGCATTTAATTAAATACTTATTATTTAATTAATTTTCTAAAGAATCTTCTCTATATGATTAAATTTAATTAATTTCATTATATTGACCATTCAAATTATTCTTTTGTCATGATTAAAATAAATTGATTTTTATTTGAGGTATTTCACATTCATATGTCATACTTGATTAATTAAATAAATACACTTTATTTATTTTAATTAATTATCGCACGAATTTAGTAGTATTTTTTATTTGGTAAATTTAAATATTCTCCTTTTCAATTTCTTCTTCTAGTTAATTAAATATCTCATTTAATTAATTTCATTTTACATACCATTTCTTAAAGGTTTAATTAAATATCTTTATTTAATTGAATATCTTCCATGTCTTCTCATAATTATGATTAAATATTCTATTTAATTATGAAATCTTCCATTATTCTTCAAATCTAGGGTAAATATTCTATTTTTAAGAAAAACCTCTGTGTCACCCATAAATAAATAATTGAATTTTATAATTCATTATTTATCTTCTTCAAAATCTTTCCATAATCTCACAAAAAGATGATTTTTAACAAATCATCTTCATCATCTTATCTTACCTCTTTTACAGAAAAAGAAAACAAATCTTGCTTTCTGCTTTCTTCTATTTTTCTTCAGTCTTATCCATCCTCAACCGTTCAATTTGCTAGGAATTTTCACAATCGTTGATCATATCAACTAATCAGAAGCTTTTGAAAAAAACTCTATAAATAGCACAGCCAATCCAAGCAAGGGTTACACAACACATATCAGAGTAATTTGAGATTAATTGCATTCTAGCATTATAGCATTCTAGTTTTATTATTCATAGCATCATCAATAGTCTTTCATTTTCAGCAATCATCTCTTAGCTTAAGGATTACATGCATTTCATATTCAATCTCGTTCTTTAGGAGGACTATTCATTGAGCCTAGCATACAATCTAAGAGCCAGCTGAAATCAATGAAAATACTGAAGATAGAGGACGATAGGATGACATCGATAACAGGATACTGAGTTTGCAATCTTTATTACTTTAATATTCTGTTTTGATATAATGTCTTATTGGTGTGTTTGATTCATTTCATTTTTACATATTTAACGCTCACAAAATTGACCACCGTGGGGCATTGCCCCGTTTTTAACATCTACTTGCAGGTTTTCTGATAGGATCTCACGTTCGGGAATTTGGATTTCCGACAAAAAAATTTGTTTTAGCGCATACGACGATTTCTGAAGTGCATCCGCAGGTTTTTAAAGCACATCTGTGGCTTCTTTCAGTGCTTTTGCAAGTACTTCGGCGCATCTAGGAATTGTTGCGGTGCATCCAGGAACTGTTTCGGCACATCTACATAACAGAAGGGCGCATATGCTTGACTTAGTTTATTAAAATTTCTGAAAAACAAAAAAATGAAATTTAGCTGCATTCTGTTTTAGCGCATTTAGGACTTTTCGTAGCGCATTTAGGACTTTCTATAGTGCATTTATTGTATGTTTTAGCGCATTTACTTGTTTTTGTGGCACATACAGGTGATCTTTTGGCGCATACAGGTTGTAACTAAACAGGTTTCCGAGTCTAACACCTTCCGTAGATAGAACCTTTTTCTGGCTTAAAAGGAACAAATCTAGGATAGTCACAGCTGGTTTTAAAAGGAAGCAACCCTAAGATAGACATGGATTTAAAATAAAGCAATCTAGGATAGTCACCACACACTGATTTTGCGGTTAAAATGAATCCCATGCTTTCTGTGAAGCAACATCTTTACATAGTTTAGATCATTGTGATTTGGACTTTTAAAAAGAACAGTGTCTACTGTGTTTGTGGCAATAGGTCTATGCTCTCCCCTTAACTGGGTGATCAGAATACCAAACTTGCATTTTTCATTCATGCAATTTTACTACTTTATTACATCCTGTAGAGGGCCTGCTCTTGTGGGAAAAAGTACTCACCCAAGAGGAATGACTCAAGTGGGTTCAAGCCAAAGCCAAGTTATTCCACCCCACTATAAAATTTAAAACAGATCAGGAGAAATCCTCTTTTTCCAGTAGTGTGCAAGATAACCATCCCCAAAGCCTTTGTTCTAAAGGTTGGGAGGTCTCCTGAGGGATTTTATTATTGCCGCACCTAACGGAAACCCTTACTACGAACCTAGTGTAGTATCCAGCCGAAGTCAGTTTCTGAACATCATAATAATCACAGTGCAGGGGAGGGAAGAATCTACCCCCAAGATACTCACCATATAACTGCCAAGGACCGTTTGCTCAGGGGATCCGGTATCCACTTCCATCACTCTGAGTACACGCCTGGAAAAGACAAAAACACGGGCGCCCCTTCAGGGGTGACACGGCTGTGTGAGTCGACGCAGTTCTAAGATGTGGGTTGCTGATTATTATGATGACCTACTTGAGTACTAAGAGTGAGTCTACTTGAACTATCTGTATGTGTAAAACCTGTGAAAACAATTTTTGAAGAACATTTTGATCATACACTCAATGTTTAGTATAGGACTTAAAAACAATTGTTTTCAAGGTGTTTGATGTGTTTTCAATCACACTAATTCAGATAAAGGATCATCTGAAATGAACATGTCAAAATTTTAGCTAAAAATTGTTCTCAACTGTTCGGGAAAATACCTTGGAAAAATTGTTTTAGCACATCTAGGGTATAATCCAGCACATATAAGGTCTATTTTAGTGCATTCACTGGTTAAATTAGCGCTATTAGGGTCTGTTTCAGTGCATTTGGAGTCTCTTTTAGTGCATAGGCCGAGTATTTTGCAACCAGTTTTGGGTCACTATCAAAACATTTTCTAAAGCACATATAGGATATAGAGTAGTGCATTTGGGACATATTGAAGCACATTTGACCATTTCTCTAGCGCATATAGGCAATAGAAAAGTGCATCTATCATTTTTTTCCCAAATCATTGTTTTTGACAGATCTGAGTTTATAGCATTCCTAGTCCAGTAGCATATTTTCTCTCATGCTTAGGGAGTGGAAATCTACCAAGTTTGTTAAGAATTCAATTACCAATAGGATCAGGAAACCCAAGAAAACTCTAGGCTACAAGAAAAGTTTACAACGAAGGAAGTTTTTATATAAGAGTTAACACATCTTGCTCCATTATCACAAATTTCTCCATAGATACCAAGATTTTGTCAGAGGATTTATTGACGAATACGCTGTGGACCCTCTAGATTCACGAGCCTATTTTCAAAGAAGAGCTCTCTCTCAATGACATAATCACAATCAGCCTCTTGATTTGAACTACATACCACAACCTTCTATCGAATATTCGATGCATCCTAGTCAAATATTTTAGTGAGTTGAAATAGGCTATTTGATATATTGATCATTCTTCAAAAATAGAGATCAAATCCTACAAGTGCACTTTCCATCGCAAACTTCTAAATTCTCAGTTCAACTTCTCCCAACAGGATCCTGACATCCTTTATCATTGGAAGCCACAACCATGAATTAGGAAAACATAGTTTTGATCATATCATAAGATTTTCATCTTATCATATTAAAACACCATCATTGATTGCACTCATCAAACTATGATCTAAGTTTGGGAGAACATCTTGAAATCATATGCCTATTTTTACACGATCACAATACAATAAACTGAAGGAGGATATTCAACGAGAAGATCATACATCAACAACTCAAGAAGAAGGTGAAAATAGTGATCCCCTTTATAGCGTGAGTTGAAATCCCCTCTTTGAGGACAACATGACTGAAGGAGAAAAGAATCCATTTACTTTCGACAGAGATCTAAGAAAAACCCCTGAGGATAGTGAAGATGAACAAGAAAAAGAACGACACCTTAAAGAAGCCGAACGAAATCCAAAATTTCTCAGAGCAGTGGAAAGGCTCATAGAATGAGACAAACAAAAATATTTCCTGTTTCTGGCCAATAAAGGAGCTAAACTACCTCATGACTTTAATACTGAGAACATAAAGAGTAATCCTGATGAAACACCCTTATCTGGTCTTAGTGCCTCGACTCAATATGTTAAAACACTAGAAGGGAAAATTAAAGTTCTAGAAGGGGGAGCCACAATAAAGACATACGCTCTTAATGATATTTGTCCATATCCTGTTGATCGATGTCTCAACATGATTCCATTTCCTAAGCATTGTGAAATTCCAAAGTTTGATCGTTATAATGGAAAATCAAATCCCATTGACCATATTAGAGACTTTTGAAACATGACTTTAGAACTCGCTCATGAGGATACATACTTAATGTGTTTGTTCCCACGAAGTCTTGGAAGCCAATCTATGGAATGGTTATCAAAAATCACACTGCCTATCAAAACATTTGAGGAGTTGATCAACGAGTTCATCTCACAATATTCCTATAACATACAACACCAAATCACAATGATTGATCTATGCAAGGCTAAACAAAAACCTGGTGAATCATTCATCACAATTCTTCAGAGATGGAGAAGATTGTTCACTAGATATCCATGCCATGTTCTCAAAAAGGAAAAAATCACTACATTCATAAATAGCTTGGATCAAGAGATGAGTTATCGCCCAAATCTTCATTGTCCTCCCTCTTTTCAGAAAATGATTGAAAATGCAATCATAATTGAAAATGCATTAGTCCAGATGGGGATAATCAAACTTGATAAAGCAATCCTAGCTCCTCAAATCACCACAATGACAAATCTAGATTTTGGACTCACAATAAGAATGTGGTGAATGATGGTGTTGTGGATGCACATCATGTCTCAACTAAGCCAGTTGTTCTTAGTATTCCTCGCAACAACAACTACAACAATGTCAACTCAGTTACAAATCAGGGAAACAACTCCCCTCCTCCTCCGAGGAATAACCAAAATCCGACTTTTGTTTCAAATCAGGATAATACCAACAATCAAGGGTATCATGGAAACAACAATAAAAATGCTTTAGGAAATACATCAAACACGAATACACAACGATCTTCATTCTTTACCAACAGAAGAACTTTCACTCCATTGGGGCAATCTTTGGAATCTTCTCTTAAAGACTTAATGGCAAAGAACGTTATTACCCTACCACCTCAATGTAACTTCGAACCTAGTGTGAATATCATAGATGTAAAGGCCATCGTACAAATAGTTTCCAAGCTTTGAAGAATGTTATCCAAGATTTAATCGACAAAGACATTGTCACAATAGAAGGGAACCAACAATCAAATGAAGACCACCAAGCATTTTGAAATCCTTTGCCCAACTATCAAAAGGGTGAGTCTTCTGGAAAGAATGTGAATCATGTCGATGAGCATATAATCAATCATATCTACACTGATGACGAGTGGGTTAATGTTATAAAAGTCAAAGAGAAAATAGAGTCTCGAGAAGTTAACGTAACAACAAGGGCACAAGCTAAAGTTGTCCTAAAAGGTGCTCCTTCAAAATCCATTGTGCCACTACCGTCCCATCAATATGATTTAATCAATCAACTTGGAAAAACTTCTGCCCAGATCTCTATCTTGGAGCTTCTGAAGATCTCCTCGGCGCATAAAGAAATTCTAGACAAAGCCCTCATTGAAACATCTGTATCTAATGATCTGAATGTGGATCAATTTCAAGCCATGGTAGGACATTTGTCCTCACCCACATGCCTTTCATTCTCCAAAAAAGATGATGTTTCCATGACACATCCCCATAATTTATTATTATACTTAGAAGTCATGGTCCATAAATTTCATGTCAGACGAGTTCTAATAGATGGAGGTGCTAGTTTAAACATATGTACCATGAAATTAATTCAGGCTTTAGGATTTTCTGAGGATTCCATTGATCCCAGACGAAAGATTACCATTAAAGCCTATGATGATGAGGAAAGAACATCCAAGGGTTTAATCATGCTACCAATCAGAGTGGGACCCATTATCAAAAATACTTTCTGTCAAGTATTAGACCGTGATCTCGCATACAATATCATGTTGGGTCGTCCTTGGATCCACGACATGCAAGTTGTACCGTCTACATATCATCAGTGTCTTAAATTTCCTTATGACAGACAAGAGATCACGATATCGGTCGCCAATTCTCACAGTCAAACTTGTGCTACCATCAAAGCTAGTCAAGACACTTTGGTTCCTAACAATCGAGAAGCGACTACTAGCACTTCTCCAAAAGTTGATACACAAATCAGTCAACTAACCAAAACCTTTGACAAGAAATTATGGTTTAAGGATAGTGGCGTAGGAGAATATTCTCTCTGTCTAGCTAATCTTCCTACGTCACCTCGGTCACATGGACAACCTTCTATCGTACACCATCAGATATCTGTAGCGTCAACATCAACACAATTAGCAGTAGAACCAATCACAAAATTCAATGGAAAATTTATCAAGGAGAAATTCCCGATGGAAGATCTTGAGGATAGCGAAATGCTAAAATGGCTCTATAGAGATGAATATGAAGATGAAACAGTTCTTAATATCAAGTTACCAACTGATAAATATGGTAAGGGATATTCAATCATGCAAAAGATGGGCTATGAGGGTAATGGTCCTATCGAAAAAAGAAAAGGAGTAGTTGAGCCTATTGATCCTCCAGGACTTACTGCAAAATATAAAACAAGACTAGGCTATGATACTAGCTCAAAGGAAACAACATCCAAACAATTGAATAATACTGTGCTCACATTGCAAGAAGGATCTAATCCAAAGGAAGCATGCTTAACAGCAATTCAGAATTTCATCGATAATAACTCTGACACAGACTCTGGAGAATACAAATGGGATACCATCCATAATGATGGATTCTGGAGGGATAAACAGATTGATGTGATACACAAGTATACGCCTACTCTAATCAAAGGAGAAGGTTCAGAGGCCCAACCACATGAATCTGAACTACAACGCAACTATGATTCTAGTGATACCGAGTCAGATTAAATCGAAAAAAACTATCGTGAGGATAGTACCATCATTGATCTACCTCATAC
>VDFB02045892.1:0-28987 GCA_007258455.2 Sequoia sempervirens
GATCAAATACCACTACATTTGAGATATGGTATTGAGGAAAGCGATCCAATTGAAGTATATCAACACTGATGAGCAGACGACAAGCATTCTCACCAAGCCTCTCTCCAGGATAAAGTTTGTGTACTTTCGAGAGAAGCTTGGTATGGTGGAGAATCAAGCCCTAGCTGAGGAGTCTCAGTATCAGTGATCCTCTTTAATGCATTTCTCTTTGAGAGAGATTTGAGGTGCAAGCCCTTGTTAATGCATTTCTCTTTGAGATTTGAGGTGAAAGCCCTTGTTTCCACCCTCTGGGAGAGCCATGGTGGATGTCATGTGTGTGACTCCATGACAGCATCATGTGAGAGAGTTCGTGATGATTTTTCTTGTACTTGTGTTTTCACCCTCTGGGAGAGCCATGGTGAACGTCACGATGAGGTGACAACATCACGTTGAGTGATGAGCACTTGTACATACCATCCACGGGAGTAACCATGATGGTTGATATCACGGTGAGGTGATATCTCTTCTTTCCATCCATGGGAGTAGCCATGATGGTTGATATTACGATGAGGCGATATCTTTTCTTTTCCACATATGGGATTAGCCATTTTGGTTGACATCACGATGAGGTGATATGTCTTATGCAGCTGGAAGTATTTCTCCCTAGCTGAGAGGGAGTGTTGAAGTTATTATAGCTTCGGGTTCATTCTTCCAGCCTAGTCAAGACATAAAATTGCATATAGCCTATCGGCTATTTATTTTATTAAGATAACTAAAGTGAAGAGGCACTTCACTTGGCACTATATTATAATATTTAATTATTGTGAATAATTAAATAGGGCCGACCTCATTAAAGAAATTATATTTATTTAATTATTGCTATTTTCTTATGAGGCCGGCCTACATGAAGAGACACAATGATTTGTATAAATATAAGGTGATGATCTCTCATTTTATCATCAAGTTCATTCATCATATTCGCACTCCTTGAAGAAGTTCACACCTGAGCAGCAAGTCATGATCTTGGGCAGCAGAGTTTGCGCTTGAGCAGCAGGTCATGATCTTGAGCAGTAGATCATTATCTTGAGCAGTAGATCATTATCTTGAGCGGCACATCATTATCTTGAGTAGCAGATCATCATGTTGTTGCAGCGAATATATTTCAAGGAGAAATATATTCATTATGTATCTTCGCATCTAGGAGAGTTGCTATTATTCATTGTGTCAAATTCAGCCTTGTGTTGGACCTAAGTTGTAAGCAGATTTCTGCTCTTATTCCAGAATATATAAGTGATATATTTGCTGGGTTTTTCCCCTCGAGTTGGAGGGTTTTCCCAGGGTATCCTGTGGTGTTCATTGTCTTATGTGTTGCATTTTTTATTGCTTTCATTTCTGATCCTAAAACTAACAATTAATGCATATATTTTTTCTTTCTTTCCTCACCATTGGGAAATGTCACACACATCTAATGTTATGTAGTCTTAAGTGAGAAAAAAAAATAGCTTCAATAATTCAATTAAGACCAATCAATTGTCAATGTCTATAAAATAGGAAAACTTTAGCTGCCATGATTCCCTTTGCTTAATGTAATGAGGTAAATTATATTTGCAAACTACAATCTAAGTAAATGGGTTGAGTACAAGTCATGCATTGCACTCAATTTCACTAATGTCATTTGTTATTGGGAAAAAGGAGGGTCATGCTTATAGTTGTTCTCAATTAAGTGAAGTTTCCCCTTAATTGATCCAGTTCAATCAACTAGAAACAACATTGCTTGATTTCAAATTCAATTGCACCAACAACCCCCTTTTTCTCCCACTTTGAACCTTGATATGGTATTAAAGGTAATGTGGGGGCAACTAGGCTACTTATTCACATATTTTGCACAAAATGAACTTATTAGGTCAAGTGCATGGCAAATTATGTGTAACTGACCTCATCACTTGTCCATTACACTCAATTTCAACAATGTATCATCATTTAAAATTGGAGTCATTTGCGTAATTAGGTCCAATTGAATCAAATTTCCCCATAATTGATCAAATTTAGATGACTAGGATCAAGGGAGCTTAATTTCAAGTCCTACTGCACCAACACGCCCCTCTTCACCCAATCTATTCAAATTGGTATCAGTTGGGGTTGATTTAAGGAAATTGAGCCAATTTTGAGTACATCACATTATACATAGCTTAATTATATCGCTCATGGAAAATTACACCAAATTAGCCATCTTTCCTATGCACTAAGCTCAATTTCAATGATATTGGCACTTGAAATTAGGGCATTGAAATTGGGGAAATGAAGGGTCTTGGAGGAAATTGGTCCCAATCAAGTAAAATCTCCCCTTAATGGAAGAAAAATTCAATTGACTATGGGAAGAAGGGTTCCATATTGGGCCCGATTGCACCAACAATTCCTTTTTCTTAATTTTAACCTTGATATTGATGGAATTGGAGGTAATGCAAGGCTATTGGCAATCCATAACTTTAATTTTCCACGTTTGTTCATTAACCCAATAATACATTGATATGGTATTATGGATTGTTTACATATCTAATTGAATCCTACCTTCCAACCTTGTCCACCTAGAATTGATGTGTACTGAACTAAATTCCATTACATCTATACCTCTAAAGTAGTCAATGGCATCCATTGTTGTGAAACACCATCCATTACTCTATTTTGGGGGTCTATTACCAAATTTTAATTATTAGATTTCATTCCTTGGAGAAACACCATATTTTATTTTATTTGGATGAAGCATGAAAATATACCCTTTTGAGAGGATTCCATCCAAATACTTATGTATCCCATAATTCTGATCCTCAAGAAGGCTGTTGGTAAGAGTCAAGGCATTGAATTACCCTAGAATACACCATATTATGAGTTTCTCACTCGCACAAGCTCTCTTCTCAAGGTTATATCTTTTAACCTTGTTTTGCTTCATGAATGCCCCATTTTTCTTTCTTGTTTCTTGCCAACTTGAGACCCAAAATGGCCCTCTTCTTGTTTCAAAAAATTTGGTCCATCTTAGAGAGACTTGATTGGAGTATAATATTTGTTTTCCATAATCTTTCACCCTTTCTATAGATACTTTTAGAAGGAACTATTTGTTAAAGCATGGATAGAGAAGGATTTGGATCTCTTGGACATAACTAGTTTGAAGGGATAGATATTATGATTGGCATCTCATGGCTTAGATTAACATAATGGAGTGATTAGAAGACACTTTTATATGCAAGGCCATAAAGAGGTTTGAGAAAAAATGTATTTCTAGAGCTTTTATTTCAGATATTTTCGTCTTTTTGGTAAGAACTTCTTTAAATCCAACTCCTTATAAAGGATTTCAGTTAGAAGGAGCAATGGATATTAAGTGGAAAGTTGAACATTAGCGAGCTAGAACCACATTAGTAACCAATATGATATTTAAGGGTTTATGCTCAACATTAAGGTGTCTCCCAGCAACATCCTTCACACATAAAAGTGACTTTATGTAACACAACATAAAAGTAGGCGTAGATTTTGTATACCTAGAGCATGGCAATATCTTAAGAGGCTGCATATTCCCCTGTTGATAGTTGCTTTGCTTTATATACTTCTTCCTTCCAACACTCCAGATGAAGTGAGTGCATTTGAATCCACACCAAGACCCAGGATGTGTTCTTTGGCTGTACCCTAAGAGTCTAATACTACCTATATATACAAGTCTGACATTGATATCAAAATACAGCTCATTCTCAAACTACTTATAACAATCTATGACATCTTACAGGCCAACTATGAAGAAAACCTTGTGAGGTACCATGACCTCAAATTATATTTTTTGTTGCCAAATGCAATTGATCCATTGATGAAGAGGGAATGTTCCACTAAACCTACACAAAAGAGAATGCTTATTTATAATGAACATTCATAATCGACTGCATCATTGAGGATCTGATCTTTAGCAGATAATGTGTGTGAATGATGATTTGGGAGACATCCGTTATTCCAGGTCATACTTTCCAGATCTAAATCCTTTGCTTGATGATACAAGACATGAGAGGCCACTTTATAGGAAACTACCTTAGATTTTCACATCACTACCATGCAATCAGAGCAAAGATTTATTTCATTTTCTGGAGGAGCCATACTTAATGTATCAGAACCAAATATTTAAGAGACATTACCACCTTCAAAAAGCTTCATGGTGATTTGAGTATTCATTTAAACGGGAATGCACTAATCCAAAGAGAGTAAAGCAGGTCTAGAACCACTGGCAGGATTGCATTATTAGCAATGAAATTTCAACAAAGCTATTAAGCGGCTAATGTTTTGTCTTGCCAAACTAAATCAAACACAAATATGAGAGCTACATAGCAATTGTGGCAGCGATTTCATCACAAAAATTTAGACATAAAACTTTGAAATGAGATTGTATGAATTTGAAACCAAAAGTGCCAACATATGCTAAGGGACCATCAAGGTTGTAGTTCATGCTCAATGCACTCCAAGCACATGATATGTTCCTGTAAACATTCTCAAACTGCCCCTTATGTCACATTCAACCAGGAGAGTTCTCAACTCACAGACTCTTATTTTATTAAAGGGAAGGAAACTTGTCAAGGTTTCTCAAGATCCTGCACAAGCTCAATTCACTATTGCCATGTTATAAGCTTTGGCAGTAAACCCTAATTTTGTCATTACAGTTCAGACAATGTTTGTCGAAACCTTTGCTTGCCCTTCCATGAACTACCATTAATTTGGTTAGTTTGGCCTTTTCTTACAACCCTGCAAAATTTTCATTATTAGGGCCGAACTGGCAGAATAGGGGCTGATTTGGTCCAACTGAATTTAATAATGAGAAAAAAAAAAGGTATATATGCAAGGTTAAACTTGTCTCTTTTTTCCTCATTCAATCTACAGCACACTACCAGGTTAGCAGAAAAGCACAAGCAGCATTCAAAAACAAGAATTTAAATGGCAAGCAGCAGAAAAAACCACTGAGCAGTAATCTAACACAGGTATAGCAGAGATCAAAAATTGGTATCCATATCATAGAAAATGGATTTATATTCTGAAAAAAAGCAGAGCAGTAATACGGAATCCAATTGGAAGGGCTGAACAGAGCAAAAGAATACTCCAAATAAGGTTGGAGGAAAAATTCAATTTGCAGGACTCATTAATAACATGGCAGGAAACTTGGAAGATGGGGAAATTCTAGAGAGTCTGAGTGCATGTTCTGGATCATAAAGTTTGAATCTCCACAACCTTCTTAAGAAGGCAGCAAAAGTAGGCGAAGAAGACAAGAAGGCCCAGTTTGAAAATGGATTTTAAAGTTTATGTGTAATGTCCCCGTTTTTAGCACTTCACTTTTCAGTGATTGGTAGCCTATTCCCAGTGTGCTGTCAGCAAGTCAGTGGCAGAATTAGGGTTTCCAGCTGTTTGATGGATTCTCTTGAAGATTCAGGGTTTTGCTTGTTGGAGTTTGGATGTTTGGATTCTGGATTCCTTCTGGGTTTTCAAAGAGCTTTGCAGAGGTATGACTTGCAACTACTTCGAGCAACCTTTCCGAACTTACTATTTTTAGTAAGTTATGACGGCTACATCTCTGAGTTTGGGATTTTGGATTGTGGACTCTTTCTAGGTTTTCAGAAAGCTTCACAATGGTGTCGCATGCAGTGCATTCTGAGCAACTTCTTGAATTTACTATTTTTAGTAAATTCTATTTTTAGCAGTGGTCCAGTTAGCATCAGCTCAACAGGCTTTCCTCTTCTGGCAGTGCAGTTGGTAATATTGTTTTGGCCTTTCGATGCATTTTCTGGAGAGATAAGTATTTTAATTAAAACAATGTTATATTATAACGTTATAACCCCTTGGCCTAGTTGTATAACTTCATGTTGTTTTAAAAGGGGGACTTTATGGGTGAGTGCATCATCAGATGAAAGATTAAATATTTTGAAGGTTCAAAAAATGCTCAAGAGGAAAAGGGACGCCAACTTTTGGAGAAAAGATAATTTTAAATTAAAGAAAAATTGCCTTCATGAAAAAGGACGCCATTTTGAAGGAAGAATGGGTCAAGTCAAAAACCCTAAAAGCATCTTGAAGTTAGGGCGCACCTTCTGGAAGCTTCTGGAGGGTCTTCTCAAAATTATAAAAAGGGAGCCTTGGGTCTTCATTTATCATCTTTTGTCTACAGTAATGTTACTCTGCCGGAATGGTATTGGGATTGCTTCGAGGAATGAATGCCTCCTAGCCATGGCTCGACTTCGTGCTTGAGAGATAGCACCTAGTGGAGAAGTTTGCTTATGTTGAGTGGATTTTGTAGTGAGGTTTGCATTGTAGTGTTGTTTTGTCATTAGAAGTTCAGTTTATTGCATTTTATGTCATTTTCTGGAGTTGTTGATAACAGGGCTGAATCTGTAGTTTCACTCATAAATCAGAAAATAAAAATAATCTCATTCTGGGTATTGTGTCATTGCATCTTATTGGTAAGGGCGCCCCTTCATGAATATTTGCAGATTTTAATATGAAGTTTATGATTTTATAAAGCAAATTCGTCATTCCTTGAAGACTGTACTTTCTGGAGTGCCTAGGGATTCGTGCTAGTAATTAATACCCACTTTTAGTTGCCATTTCTTATTACTAAACTAGGCGCCATCTTTTTGAAGGTCTATTGCATCAAATTTGAAGTCATTTGGGTCAGTTTTGAGTGATATACGAGCATTTTAGTGAGGTTCTGTGTTGCTGGTTTAGCATTCCAAGTTGCTGGTCTGTTATATCAGTCTTAAGTAATTTGCATTTTGGTGAAGAGTTTGTGTCTAGAAGGTCATAATTAACCTTGGAATGATCATATCTATTACTGCAGCAGTGGAGAGCTTCTAATCTTGTTCATTGCAGGCATCTTCTGATATTTTGTAAGCTGAACAGTAGTACTGTCAGCATTCTCTCTTCTGTTCTTTACTTTACTGTATTTCCCACTGGATAAGTGGAAGAGGCTGGCTTGCCGCCTATCTACTTTGAATTGCATTGTAACATCTTACATCTCCGCCCTATGGTAGCTCCATCCCCACTTAGGGTTTGAAAGCACATTCTGGGTGTTGAGTTTACTTTCAGCATATTAGATGATAGGGATCCTCTGACCATATGTTCGTCGTCCTCCGACGCATTCTTGGTTAGAGTTCTTATTTCGCATTGCCTTGAGATCCTCTGACCATATGCTCATCGTCATCCGGCGCATTCTTGGTTAGAGTTGAATTCTGCATTGTTTTGGTTCTAAGCACTAACCCTAATGGGTACATGTTGTAATTGCATTCAAAAATCGGAAAAATTTGGTCCGGTTCTTTACATTATGATGAAATCCTGAATATTTTTATTGATGGTAATCTCATTAATCTTCTCATAGCAGAGCTTGACCAAAGAGCGGTCATTGCTAAATTCCTTAGTATTTGGTCAAATGAGGAGCTGGTTAAAGGTTGGATGGAAAGAAAGTGGTTTAAATCATAGTTTGCAGATTCGGCTGGACTCTGCAGACTCGCCGCGGACTCGGGAGTCCATGGGCCAGCCGAGTCGACTCGCCACGGACTCAGGAGTCAAGTCCAAGAGAGTCCTGCGTTGGAACTTCTGAGTCCGACCTCAGGACTCGGCCGAGTCCTGAGGTCGGACTCGGGAGTCCCAACCCAGGACTCTCCTGCGCGGCTGAGTCTTAAAATGGGTTTATATTATTCAAGGGTTAAACGCTTTTGATCGGAGCTATGAACCGGATACAACCATTCAACAATACCACCCCAACGGGGTTTGAACCTTGGTGGCAAGAACAACAATGCCACCTATAAACCATCACACCATGCCAATACCGGCTGAGTCTTAAAATGGGTTAAACCCATGTTTCTTTTTAATTATTTTTTCATTTTAACACTCTCAGTTGTGAAATACAAGTCTGCAAATTGATTTGGGGTTGATTGAAGCAAGGAGAACGAACTAAAATGATCAAAATAGAGCCAAGTAAGTGATCTAACAATTCTTTTCTTTTGTTTTCTTGCATTCAAAATCAAAAAATCAAGAAAAATAAGGGGAAATGAAGCCAAATTTTTTTCTATTTTCCTTAATAGCCTAATTCTTACTATTTCTAGCTTGGTTTTGCATTCTTTTTCAGATTTTCTTTGCAAATGTTTGAAACTTTGAATCACATTTATTTGCTGATTTTTTAGCAAACCCTAGCTGATTTTTTTTTTCCATGTTGAACTTGAAACAGCAATGTCGTCTTCAAATCCAAAGGGAATGAGAAAAGACCCTGCATGGAAGTATGGAATACCAGGAAATAAAAAAGGTGAAGTGACATGTAATGAATGCAAGAAATGGATGACAGGAGGGATAAACAGATTAAAATACCACCTTGCAAGAATACCTGGGCAAAATGTGGAGGGATGCCCTAAGACTACTCCTGAGATTATTAGAGAGATGAAGGCCCTTCTTGCTGAATATGAGCTAAAAAAAGATGAAAGACAAAAAACAAAGGATGCCCTAGCAGCAGTGATGAGTGGAACTGGATCCCCTTCTACACCATCTATGCCCCATGGTACTACAAGTCCAAGCATCCGTGCTCCACATTCATCTTTTGGTGAGAGTCCTGATGGTTCCTTTTCTACTGCTAGTGCTAGTCAGGGTCCTTCATCAGGACCAAATTATTTCATTCCACATAATGTTCCAGGAGCACAACCTTCACTTGAAGGTACCGGTTGGAATAAGGAAAAGCATCATGAAGCTAGGATGGCTGCTACAAACTTTTGGTACTACAATAATCTACCTTTCAATGTTGCAAACAACCCATATTGGGAAGGTTTGGTGAATGCCCTTACAGTTGTAGGAAAGGGGTTTAAGACCCCATCATCTAGGGATTTGAGTGGGCCATTGCTAGAGGAAGCCGTAAAGAATACACGGCTTGTGGTTGATGAGCAAAAGAAATTTTGGCGAAGAAAAGGTTGCAGCATTTTATCTGATGGGTGGACAGATGGACGAAATAGAACTCTCCTTAACTTTTTAGTGGCCTCTAATGGTGGATTGGTGTTTCTAAAATCAATAGATGCCTCCCATGAAGTTAAAAATGCTGAGACTTTATGCAATCTATTAGATGGGGTGGTCCAGGAGGTTGGAGTTGATAATGTTGTCCAAATCATCACGGACAACGCAGCTGCATATGTAGCTGCAGGTAGACTACTTATGGAGAGGTATCCCACAATTGCATGGTCTCCGTGTGCTGCACATTGCTTAGACCTATTGCTAGAGGACATTGGGAAGATTTCATGGGTCAAAAGAGTGGTTGAAGATGCAAAAAGTGTTACAAAATTTATCTACAACCATACTTGGGTGCTTTCTTTGATGAGGAAATTCACAAATGGCAAGGACCTTGTGCGACCTGGAGTGACACGATTTGCTAGCCACTTCCTCACATTGCAAAGCATTCTTGGTGCCATTGGTCATCTCAAGCAAATGTTTGTGTCCGATGCTTGGAAGGAGTCCTCATTTTCCAATAGACCTGAAGGGGAGAGGATTGTTGCCATAGTTTTTGATGAGACATTCATCAAAAATGGAGAGGAGTTGATGGGGGTAAGTAGCAATCACACAAAAAAAAATTATACATGATAATCTATTTGCTGTTTTTATTTTTTGAGGGGTTAATTTTGTTATAATTTAACATTTGTTTTCATTTTTTTAGGTGACAGAACCTTTGGTGAGGGTTCTTCGTATGGTGGATGGAGATGGCATGCCAATGGGTTTCATCTATGAGGCCATGGATAGGGCCAAAGAGGCCATATCACGTTACTATGGCGGCAACAAAAGGAAATATGAAATCATATGGTGCATCATTGATCGGAGATGGACACACCAACTCCACCAGCCGATTCATGCCTTTGCCTACTTCTTGAATCCGAAGTTCTACTTCTCGGACACATTTAAGGCGGATGAGGAGGTCATGGAAGGTCTTGTCATATGCATTGATAGGATGGTGCCTGATCGTGAGCTGAGAGATAAGGTGCTTGATGAGTTGGAGGTGAGATTTGTTACATCTTATTTATGAATTTGCAATGTTGAGCCTTGACTATCTATGAATTTTCTATATTTGATTTACTTTTTCTTTTATCTATTCAAGGTCTACAAGGGTGCAAAGGGGAGACTCTTTTCCTCCCAACAAGCAATTGAAAGGAGAGGAAAACAACAACCAGGTAAAAAATGAAATTAGAAACTTGATTCTTACATATAGATTGTTCAAAGTTTTAAACTTTACTTTATTCTTATTTCTTAATACTTATATTTTTTAAACATGTTTTTGTAGATCTATGGTGGGAGAACTATGGTGCTAGCACACCAAATCTTCAAAAGCTAGCCATACGTGTCTTGTCACAGCCATGCAGTGCTTCTGGGTGTGAACGCAATTGGAGTTTATTTGAGAACATTCACACAAAGAAGAGGAATAGGTTGACTCAACAGCGCCTAAATGATTTAGTTTTTGTTCGGTACAACCTTCGCCTTCGAACTAGAAAGGTGGAGGGTGTTTCACACGAGTCCATCGACTTGGATGACATTGATCCATATGGTGAATGGACTATTGATGAACAAAATGATGAGGCTGATGTCTTCCTTACTGATGAGGATCTTGCTGAATTAGAGAGAGCAGCAGAAGAAGAAGAAGAAGCAGCAAGATTGGATGCCATGGAGGACAACGAAGACACATTTGAATATCATGTTTCCCCTACTCGATCTCCTAGTCCTCGTTCGGATACTATAGCACGGGCACCTTCTAGTTCTAGGCCTCCAAAATTGAGTACCATTGGGAGGGGAAAGAGGAAGATGTAGATTACATGTGGTTGTTAATGTTTTCCTCTTTTTGACATGATTATATGTAAACATTTATAAACTTATGATGCTGTTATACATTGAAACTATGAGTATTTGATGACTATGAATGATGAAATTTCAATTATTGAGTGTTTGATGATCATATTACATGTGTAATCTTTGAATTATGAGTGTTTGATAATCAAATTAGGCTCTTATGTTCTCTAAATGCATTAATTTGTTCTTGTTTTTTTGTAAAACTACGGTTTTTTTTTGGCCGAGTCCTAGCCGAGTCTTTTCCCGAGTCTGAGTCATATTTTTGGGCTGCCGAGTCCTCAGCGAGTCCGAGTTTGCAAACTATGGTTTAAATATCCACGTCCAGAAATTTAATTTCTTCCCCAAGGTTTTTGTCAAATCACTTTTCAGTTAGAAGGGGATAGAGAGAGGATCATGTGCAATTGCCCTTGTTTTATGGAGAACACAAGCTTACACATACAAAAGTGGTTGGTGGGCTTTGATCCAAAGATAGAAGCCTTAGCTGAGGTCCCGGTATTGATTAATTTGTTCAAACTCCATCTACAAGTGTGGAATGAGGATATCCAAGAAAAATCATGAAGAATCTTGGGACCTTTGTCTCCTGCTCCCTCTCAACAATTGAAAAAGAATCAGCCACCTATGCACTCATTTGTGTTTAATTGATTTATTTCAGCCCATAGGCATCATCCTGATCCAATGAAAGATGGTTTCAATAAGGAAGAATATGCTAAGGGGGAGGATGGGCTGGAAGGTTATAAGAAAGAACTGATCAAGAGGTTCAAGGTGTCCAAGAGTTGCATTGAATATGGATTTTAAGAATAAGGACCAACATAGGGATTGTGATGCAGAGATTAAAAGTAACAACCTTGGGCTAGAAGGTGGTTTAACCTACGAGATGGCTTGGGCATGGAAGATGAGGTAGAAGTAATGTCAAGATTGGAAACTATGGCTGGAATAAAGGATGTTATTGTTACACAAAGGAAGATTAGGAGTTACACACATGCGAATAATAAATCCAATCTGGGAGTAATAAGAATAAAAGGAGAAAAACAACTACTAGTAAGGCAAGAGAAGAGGCCAAAATGGGCATTGCCAAAGGAACCCAAAAATACCTCAATACATGTTAAGCCAGAACGCACCCCTCACCACTCCCTGCACCCTCACACCCCACACTACATAGCAACAAAGCTTATTAGCTAGAATGTTAGGGGCTTGAATGCCCTTGATAAGCACCGCTTGGTAAAGTGGTTGGTAGAACATACTCTGAATATTTTCTTGTTGAACGAGTAACTAAGTTGGTGAAGGATGAAACGAAAGGATTTGTTTTTGTTTAGATTAGTTGTCTTGCTTTCGTAGTTTAGTTTGCTTTCAATAAAAAAGGGGATCCCATTTGTGAGGGGGGTGTTGTGTTGTTTCCGCCACACTCTAGTACAATGTTGACATAATGTTAGTCCATTTCTTGGATAATCATTCAGGAAGTGCTTTAGGATCCGAGGTTGTTCTTTCAAGTCTTATCATTTGATTAAGATTTGTACTTGACTCGGATGGGAAAAATCTATTGTGTCCTGACACCAATTCTCACGATTGCTATATTTCACACACATGATTAATTGCTCTAAGTCATTGAGGTTTCTTAGGAGAAGTCTTGGCGAGTGAAAATCTTACATCTTGCTTCAACGCCACTACAATTCTCAAACCCATTGGAGGCTTCATTGCCTGCTAGCCAATTGAGGAATTGACGGAGAAATCAAAAGAGGAAAAGAAAATGTGCTTAAAAGAAATATTTGAAAGAAAAGAAAGAAAGAAAATGAAAAAATGAAAGAAATATTATGAAATATTGGTTTTGGGAACATACGAGTAACTCCACCAGGGCTATGGACGCCCGACCGGCAGTGGAGCAATATTCGTGAGAATTGTAGCGACAACCTCGTCAGGGCTATGGACGCCTAACCGGCAGCAAGGCAATGTCCTGAATGCTTTTGAAGTTTAGATATTTATTTAACTTGCTGGGACGAATTCTAGGAGCTTCAATGGTCTTTTGAGTTGGAACAAACGCATATGCACACACTTGTAATCAAAAGATAAGGTGCCTTGATCCAATCTAGGATTTTTCATCCCTTTTAAGTATATCCCATAGTCAATTGATAGGTTGGAAAGAATTATCCAAAGGTTCTGAGTATGGAATGGTTATTGTCTTTGAAATGTTCAGGAACATTTATTCAGGGTCACACATCGCCCCATTGCAAATGGGGACCCCCTAATTTTTGCTTCGCTTCAGCCTTTTGGCTTTGCTTTTGGGTCGCTTTGTCATTGTCTCTCTTTTCTCAAGGTTCTGCCTTTCCCGGTTGTGCCCGGCCCTGCGGAGCTTAAACCGCAAAATTTTGGCGGAGTATAAAAAGACTTTCCCTCGTCAATCAAATGAAGTGAATAAATTGAAATCCGACTAACATTGTTGTCAGATGCTTCCAAAGCAGGCTCTCGCTAAATTTCATCAGATTACAACTTACTATTTTAGTAAGTGTGCAATTCGGGTGTTCTTTCAAGCATTTTTGAAATTTCAACAGTCACATTGCATTCAGAACACATCAAGCTACTCGTCTGCAAATTTTGAGCTGAAACAGACAACTTACTATTTTTAGCAGTTCAGCTTCCAAAGCAGATTTCAGGGTTTATACACAGAGTTTTTCAGTGCATGTCTGGGGATTCCTTCTGGGTTTTCAGAGACCTTCGCGATGGTATAACATGCAAAATGAGATAATGATTTTCAGAGTTCAGCCTTCAGAGGCTATTTTTAGGGTTTGCATGTCAAGGTTTTCTTTGCATGTCAGATGATTCCTTATGGGTTTTTCGAGAGCTTCGCAATGATGTGACATGCAAAGCGAGATGATCAGTATTCAGTGACTTACTATTTTTAGTAGGTACACTCCGACAACTCTCTCCCAACACATCAGAACCACAAACAGGGCGGAGTGCAACAAAAATGAGATCAAACGGAGGTCATTTGATATGCATGCAAGTCAAATTAGGGTTTCCAGCTTCGGGACCCAAAGTGAGGTAAAAAGTCAGAATTTCCGAAAACCGGTGTATCCCACTACGTTCAGCATCTTTCAAGCTATCCACCAGTAAAATTTGAAGGCAAACAGAACACTTACTATTTATAGTAAGGCGTTCCAAAAACTGGCTAGAAATAGTAAATCAGCAACAGGCGCCAGTGTCAACGGGCAAGTCATTTGATGAGGAGCACGCCATTCGAATTTCAAGTCAAATGGAGTTGTGGAGGTCTCAGAAACAGGCAGTTACTATAAATAGTAAGTCACCTTCAGAAATAGGCTAAAAATAGCAAGTCATCTCGGGATGGCAGTGTGAACAGGATGACAAGGTCATGAAGATCCAGTGCTTAAAGTTTCGAATTAATCCGAGCTTCAGAGATGTGGAAACCAAAAGACTTACTATTTATAGTAAGTATTAAAGCACGAGCAGGCAGCTAGAAAAATGGCTAAGTCTGAAGCTTGTCCACCTTGACCTCCTCAATGCGCCCAAGATGACTGGCAGAGGGTTGAAAAGGTTTAAGTTTGAACAAAATCCTCCTCCACCTTGAAATTGCGCCCATCTTCAAGCCAAGAAAGAAAAATCCTAGGGCATGAGTCTCATCCTGCAGCTACTCCAAAATGCGCCCTCCTCACAAGCATGAGATAAAAATATTTCTAAGTTTGAGTTTCATCCTCTACACATAGGAAATGCGCCCATCTTCAGCTGGAAGCACATAAAAATTTTCTAAGTGTGAAAGCTTTGTCGTCCTGCCACCTCCATTGGCGCCCTCTTCAAATAGGTGATTGAGAAAATTTCTAAGTGTTGAATATCCTGCTCACACCCCCATATGCGCCCAAAGGAGAATAAAGATGCTAGAAAATTTCTAAGTAAAAGTCTTATCCTTCACTACCGTCCATATGCGCCCTCAAGGGATGAAGAATGAGGATGTTTAAAAAATTCTAAGGCATAATGCTTATCCTCCTCCTATGCCAAAATGCGCCCACCTCTCAAGTCAAAGAGTCAAAGGTTTCATCCTCCACTATAGGCAAAATGCGCCCATCCTCTAGCAAGTGTGGAATGCGCCCATGTTAAGAAGCTAGAAGGAAGTCAACAAGTCAAGGGTGGCGTTAGAAACTTTATCCTCCTCCTATGCTCAAATGCGCCCAAATGGGGGTATGTGAAGACAAAATGTTTACATTCAAGGAAGAGTCAAGGCCATTGAAAGTCAAAATCCTCTCCACCATGCTAAATGCGCCCTCACTTCAGCCAAGAAAAGACAAAATTTAATCCTCTTGCAAGTGCTAAATGCGCCCATCCTCTTGAGCATGTGATATGCGCCCATGCAAGCTAGGAAGAAGACAAAAAAAGGTGTTGACTTCCCTCTCCCCCCTTTGAATGCACCCAAGGTGATATGAATGAAGGTGAATGTTGCTAGGCGTGGAAATAAATACCCTCTTCAAGTGTGAAATACGCCAAGGAAAGGTGAAGTTGATAAATATGATAGGCGTTGAGAATTAAAAATGTTCCCCATGACATATAAAATGCGCCCAAGGTGGTAATGGTGATAAAAGTTGCTAAGGCGTTGAAAATGTTGGTGATGGGAAATATGCTAGGCGTTGGAATTTAAAAGGAAATATATCCCTCATGAGATGTAAAATGCGCCCAAGGCAATGGAGAAAATTATCCAAGCAATTTAATTTAAAAAAAAAACTTTCCTCACCACTGGCAGAGTGATTGAAGTTGAATAAAATTTTCTAAGACAAAAGTGCAAAATGTGTTAAGTGATTTTAAATTTTTCTAAGGCACAAAAAAATTTCTTCCTTAGGAAAAATACGCCCAAGTTGGAGGGATATGAAATTTTCTTGAGATTGCCAGTGGAAGTCAGAGAACGTCAGCTTCACAGGGTTAAAGTTTTCAAGTCAGAACAACAAAGTACTCACAGGAATGAAGAACAAGAATAAATTTGTTGAAAATAATTCTTTCTAAGGTTCAAAATTCAAGAAAAATTAAATGAACCCATTCGTTGTATACCCATGAATTCGATGCATTCTGAAGAAATTTTCTTCTGGGTATTGAAGATCTTCGACAAGGAATGGATTTTAGTGTCTTCTGCACTTCGCCAAAGCTTTTGAGATGGAGAATTTGATCGACACTTGAATTATGGAATTTTCCTAAGGGAAATTTAAATTTTTCGAAGGCAAAATGGATAAAATGTGTTTTCGAGGTAAAATGCTTCAGATGATGAACTTGAAATGGATTGCCTAGATGAACTTGATTAAATTCTTCGTGAGACTAATCTTCCAGAGTCGGCGATGAATAAAATTGAGTATCAAAGCTTCGGCTGGTGAAGTGAATTCCTTGAAGATGATGCAGTTGAAGCTAACACTTTCAAAAGATGATACGCCCTTGAGGAAGATGAAATTTGTCTAAGGCATTGAAATATGATGCATAGCTGTTTTATGCCCCAGCCTACAGATGTTAAAAAAATCGTGAAGAAAGCAAAATTGGCTAGAGAAAAACGATGAACCCTGTCAAATCCGAAAATCACTCAGACCTTGGAGTTAAAGTATGAAAATCAAGTAAGGTAAATTTATATCATGAAGTGTTTTGATGCTCTTCCCTTTTGTCTGTTTTGCAGGATGAACGTCGGGGCTAGAGCACAATGACTTGAAGTGATGAAGCACGATGATATTACAACCTTCGAAGGGAAATAAAGTTAGGAGTTTCGAGCTCCTCCATGAAATCTCAGTTGCACCCGAAACATGAAAGAAGAAAGTTGCAAGAAATGGCTAAGTGTTGAGGCCTAGTATGTGCCCTACTCAAGTGGCAGAGAAGAAATGTTTAAGTTCAAGACAAGAAAATCTTTCAAGTCCAAGATAGAGGAAAAGATGAAGGTCGAGGCATTGAAGACTGACAACATGACAGATTGAAGAACAAAATAGAGGAATTACTCTCAAGTGTGAGGTCCTTCGATGACCCAAAAGATGTTCTCCAGCGTGCTTCGTACAACTCAAAATGCAAACAAGTTTAAAAGTTACAGCCTTGAAATTTCAGATCAAGAATGTGCCTGCCGTACCAGAAATTGAAGCAGTATTGGCCAAACTCATCCAGTTTGCAGTCAAGAAGAGGAACAAGAGTAGTGTGAACACGTGTCTATGAACAGGAATCTTCTAGAAGATGGTCGCCATTAATGGCTCATTTATTACTCCACTCCTCTTGGTGGCGGTTTTTAGGGTGAATCTTGTTTAGGGCTGGGGTGGCACAATCTGGGCCATCCAGCCGATTGTAATCTGAGCCGTCTGTTGGACTTGGCCAACTATATAAAGGGGCATCCCCCCTCATTTGTACCTCATTAGAATAGACATTGAGTTAGACAGTAGACATAGAGTAGAGGGACAACTTAGAAGTAGCTTAGTATAGATTGATAGTGTAGTTGAAGAAGAAGGAAAGTTTTCCTTTGAAAACTTTTGCAAGAGATTGTTGTGTAAAACTTTCATAATAAAAGATCTTTTCATTGATGGTGAAATTCGCCTTTGTTATGGATAGCTAGCGAGGTTTCTTCATCCCTTCTACTTCAAGTAGCGAATTTTTCATTTTTATGCAAGTAGATGTTAGCTGTGGAATGTGGTGTTTGATCTAAGCAAGCTTCGCTTATCCATACCACTAGCGGGCTCACTGATGGTGTGTTTGCCTTGTGTGGTCAACTGGAAACGTTGTGGGCCTAACTTCAATCACAGTTTGAATGATGGTACGCGTCGTTGTGGTGGTATCTTCATGTCAAGTGGTGGTTTGAACATCTTTAGTCATCTCCCCTGAAGATTGCACTGACTCCGTGGAAGTTGTCCGAGGCGAGGCAAAGCGAAGTTTGGTTGAAATTTGCTGAAGTTGAGCTCCATATCCCACACTTAGAATAGATTTAGACTCTCTAAACCCTGCACCATTTGCATTCAGTACTTTCTGGTTAGAATAGGAAACCCGTGCTTCATTGATAAATTTGTTGAATTGTGAAAACCCCTTCCTCTGCTGTTGAACAATTCCGTAAGTCCCCTTGAAATACCAGCAAATCACATTGAGCCAACTGAGACTATTCGCACTAAAGGAACCTTGGAGTTGAACGCACGAACTTTCTTGCAATCTTAGCGTGCGGAATACTTTGATCAAGAGAGGATAGGGTAGCCGTTGGCAACTTTATTCTGCATTGGTGCGGTCACGAAAAACACATCAACAGGATTAATGAAAAATATTTCAAGTGTTCTAGGTTTGTTATTTTGGCCTTAGGGAAAGCTAGGTGACTAGCTATTCTTTGGGATGATGGAAACATCAATGGTGAAGTGTTGACCTTAGAAATCAAATAAAATTCATGCCAAAGTGTCAAATCCAAAGGAGAACCTCAAGGTTATGATATCCAATGTGTATGGCCCTAGTCTAGAATGCAATAGAGCTCAGGTATGGGAGAATCTAAGTGTCTAACACAAGATTTTTTAGGGAAAAAAATGGATTGTGGGGGAAGATTTGATGACGTAAATAGGTGTTTTACCTATCTAGGTGCTATTTACATGTTAAGTCCACTTCTTGTTGATGTGTTTTTCATGGCCGCACCAGCAGAATAAAGTTGCCAATGGCTTCCCTATTCTCTCTTGATCAAAGTATTCCGCACGCTAAGATTGCCAGAAAGTTCGTGCGTTCAACCCCAAGGTTCCTTAAGTGCGAATAGGCTCAGTTTGGCTCGATGTGATTTGCTGGTATTTCAAGGGGACTTACAGAATTGTTCGGCAGTGGAGAAAGGGATTCAAATGCTCGAAAGATTTATCTATGAAGTGCGGGTTTCCTATTCTAACCAGAAAGTACTGAATTTAAAAGGGTGTAGGGCCTAAGAAGTTTATGTTCTATTCTAAATGCGGATATGTGGAGCTTCATTTCAACTTCAACCGGATTTCACCTAGCCTCCGTCGGACAGCCTCAGCAAAATCGGTGCAATCTTCAAAGGGATAGCAAAAGGTATTCAAGTTATAGTTTAACATACATACACCATCAGAACAACGCATATAAGTATGTAAACCACAACCGAAGTTAAACACAAGATAATGTCCATTGACCACACAAGACTAACTTATCATCAACAAGCCGCTAGTGGTATGGAATAAAGCGAAGCTATCTCAATAAAACACCACACACCAAAGTAAGCTACTTGCATGAATTTAAGCTACTTGGATACGAAAGGAAGAAGAAACCTTGCTAGCATTTCATGACAAGACGAATTCCATCATCAATGAAAAGATCTATTATCATAAAATGTGTTACACAACAATTTCCTCAAAAGTTTTCAAAGGGAAAACTTTCTTTCTTCTCCAAACTACACTATCAATCTACTTCTAAGCTACTCTAAGCTGTCCCTCTACTCTAATTCTACCCTGATCCTCTCTACTGTCTACTTTCTAATGAATTACAAATGAGGGGGACTCCCCCTTTATATAGCTAGCCAAGTCCCAAAAGACGGCTAGGGTTACAATCGACTGGATGGCCCAGATTGTGCCACCTCAGCCCTAAACAAGATTTGCCCCAAAAACCGCAAGAAAGGAGAGTGGGGTAATAAATGAGCCATAATGTCCACCATCATCCTTCTAGAAGATTCCATTTGTAGATGCGTTCACACTATTCTTGATCTTCTTTCTTGGCATTGTTCTTTGACTTCTTCCACTTGAGGGTCTCATCCTCGTCACTTGAGTTATACTAAGTCTCAACTCTTAGCCATTTTCTTGCAAATTTTCCTCCTTCGAGATAACTTTATCCTCCTCCGAAGGTTGTAATATCATCGCGCTTTACCACTTCCAGTCATCGTGCTCCGGCCTCGACATTCCTCCTGCAAAACAAGCAAGGAGAAGGGTATTAGAACACTTCATAATCTAAGCTCAACTTACTTACCTGATTATTATGCTCAAACTTCCAAGCGTTCATCGTCCTCGCTAGTCAACTTCATTCTTCTACATGATGCCTTAGCCAAATTTTCAACCCATCTTGTATTCTGCCTGGTGTACTTCACTCTGATATTTCATTTAACTCTGGCTTGAGAAGAAATTCCTTCATCAGGAACTCGATCAGAAATCATCTAGGCGATCACTTTCAAATTCATTGTCCGGAGGATTTTACCTTGAAAACACATTTACTTCACATTTGCCTTAGAAAATTTTAAAATTTCCCTTAGGAAAATTCATCAACTTGAGGTCCATCCAAAATATCCATCCTGAAGGCCGCAGCGAAGCATGGAAGACCTTAAAATCAACTCCTCATCGATAATCCTCAATACCCAGAAGAAAATTTCCTCCAGAACGCGTCGAACTCATGGGTGCACAACGAACGGGTTCATTTAATTTTCTTGAATTTTGAACCTTAGAAAATTATTTCCCTGTGAAATTTAAATCCGTTTTTCACATCTGTGAAGATTTCTTGTCGCTCTGACTTGAGAAATTTCTACTCATTCAGTGGAGCTGGCTTTCCCTGACTTCACCTCAGGCAACTCTGTTCACGTTTCAGGAAAATTCTATCACTTCTCCAGACTTAGGCATTTTTCTAAGGGAGAAAATATTTGGTGCCTTAGAAATTTTTTATTTTTTTTTTACCTTAAAATTTTGGCCTGTGAGAAAGACACCAACTTCACTTAGAAATTTTTATTCATAGAGGTGCCTGGCACATTTTATTTTTCTAACCACCACTTCGCATTTTACTTCACACTTGAAAAATATTTTTGAAGCTCCAATGCCTTAGAAAAATTCCCATCACTCATCACTTTACTTTGGGCGCATATCACTTGCCATGGAGAAAATGTTAAATTTCAATGCCTTGCACTTATCATTTCACCCTCAACACTTCACTTATTTGCTACGCCCCACCTCATATTCATTTAACATGGCGCATAGCACTTGAAGAGGTGATTTAAAAATCACGCCTTAGAAAATATTTCTTCACCACGCCTTAGAAAATATTTCTAACACTCTCCACTCTAGGCGCATAACACACTTTGAGGAAAAATTAAAAACCACGCCCAACACTTAACATCACCACCTCACACGCCTTGGAGATATTTCCAACACCCACCACCTTGGGCGCATTTAGGACTTGATGGAGGATAACGCCTAGAATTTACCTTGTATTCACCACGCCTTGGGATAATTTTCACCTTCAATTACCACCTTTAATCACTTTTCACATCCAAACATGGGCGCATTTCTATGTGTGTGAAGGATGACCTTTCAACTTCCCATTTTTGTCTTCATATGAGCTCACTTGGGCGCATTTAGGAGGGTGAGGAGGACGAGTTTGCAAGCTGGGCGCATTTTGCATGTGATGAAGGATAAAAAACTTTGACTTTGTTGACTCCTTGCAACCTTGGGCGCATTTTACCCTTGCTGGTGGATGAACTCTCTCCAACGTCCTTGGGTGACTCTTCACCTCCCACTTTTTGTCTTCACATGGCCTAGTTTGGGCGCATTTTGGCCTTGGAGAAGGATAAAAATCATTGACCGCTTTGACCTCCTTGTGCTTTGGGCGCATTTTGCCTTGTGTACAGGACAAGCTTGCATTTTGGGCGCATTTTACCCTTGCTGGTGGATGAAAACGTTTGACCTTGTTGACTTTTCCTGCCTTGGGCGCATTTTGGTGCCTGAGAAGGATGAACTTCAAGTTGGGCGCATTTGGAGGGGTGAGGCGGATTTTCTCATGCCTTAGAAACTTTTTTAAACTTTTCCTTCTTTCATTTTGGGCGCATTTCCTCATGCCTGCAGGACGAACAATGTTGACTTTCTTTGACTTCTTCATCTTGGGCGCATTTTGCCCCCTGAGCAGGATGAGCTCAGACTTAGAAATTTTTCATGCCTCTTCATCAGTCTGGGCGCATTTTGGCAGGCCTGCTGGACGAAACTCCAGACTTAGACAAATTTTCATCATCTTCGCCAGCTTACGTGCCCTGCTATTTATAGTAAGTCCTCTGAATTTGCGCCTCTGAAGCTCGGATCAACCTGAAATTTTGAACGTAGCATCCTCACAACTTTATCAATCTGTCGACACTGCCACTTTTAGTCACCCTGCTATTTATAGCCTGTTTTTGAAGGTGGCTTACTATAAATAGTAAGCTCTTGTTTCTGATAGCTCCCAAGCTCTGATCGACGTGAAATTTGGATGAGGCGATCCTCACCACGTGACCTGCTGGCTGACACTGACGCATGCAGCTGATTTACTATTTTTAGCATGTTTCCAAATTGACTTACTATAAATAGTAAGTGCTCTGTTTGACCTGAAATTTCACCAGCAGATAGCCTGAAGGACGTTGATCGTGATGGTTTACATCGGTTTTTGAAGATTTTGACTTTTGATGCCTATTTTTAGGCTCCGGCTGAAACTAATTTGCATTGCATGGTATCAAAAGATCTCCGTTTGCTCGTTTATAGCGACGCTGCCGTCGGCTAAGTGAATCTAAACTCTTTGGGAAGCTCACCGAGGACACACACCGCTAAAATAACCGTTCCTTCTTGGTGAAGATCCTCGTTAGCATGTCACACCATCAGCAGCTCTCCGGAAAACCATCGGGAATCACCCCGACGCAAAAGAAACGCCGACATGCAAACCTAAATAGCCTCGGAAAGGCGAATCGAAAATGATCGTCTCGTCTTGCATGTTATATCATCGCGAAGGTCTCGAAAAAACCGAAGGAATATCGGGCGAGGCAAGAAAATCACACTCACGGACCACGAAATTCGTCTTGGGCTTGACTGCTAAAATAGTAGTTATCGTTTTTGCTCAAATTTGGCATGCAAGCGATGCATTTTATCGAATCACGGTGTGATGTCGGAATCTCAAAATAGTACGACAAATTGCCACGAATTTCACACTTATTAAAATAGTAAAATTTGGAATTTGATGAAACTTGGTGGAAACATCTTTGGAAACATCGCGTGTATTGAAAGCTCAAATTTCAATTTTCTCCTTTATCAACCTTGAATTGACGGGTAATGAAACCTAATTTTAGACTTGGCCAACATTTTCGGCGTTTTAGAAAAGCTCAGTAGTGATACAACCCCTCGAGAAAAGGCAATTAGAAAAGAGACAAGGACAAAACAAGCGAAAAGTGAAGCCAAATTAGGGGTCCCCATTTGAAATGGAGGCGATGTGTAGCGTCACAACAAGTCTTAGGAAGGAATCTTCCTAGTTAGTGTTAGTTGTTACTAAATCTATCTTTTGGCATTTAATGCTTGTCCCCTAAGTCATTTAATATTTGATTGGGTAGTTATCTCATTATATAGGATTAAGACACATGTCAAGATCTTGTCTAATCTTATCTCACATTTTTCCTTTATAAGCAAGGCATCATTTGTACATCCTAGACAATTCAGTTTAGTTGAGTTAGTCTTATATATCACTGCAATCTTGAGTATTGCATATTGGCTATATCTTGTGTCCATTATTGGAAATTTGTGTTCTTGCTTTCCCCTCTTGTAGAAGGTTGTTTTTGGTTTTTGCAGGTGATCCTGGAGGCTTGAGTCCTTGAGTGACTCTAACATGGTATCAAAGCTTCAAAATTGCAAAACCCCTTCTTAGATTTGAGGGTGATTAGAGCTTGAACCCAATTTGATTGTTGATGTGAAACATAGTTCTCCAAGTAGACTTCAACCCATTTATTCACTATTTCTATTTGTCCATCTATTTGTGGATGATAGCCTATGCTAGGAATGAGTTTTTTCCCAGCCAAATGAAATAGTCATTACAAAAAAGAGATCCTATCTCTATAACTGACAATATTTTTAGGCAACTCATGCAACCTAAACACTTCTCTAAAGAATAAATCTACCACCTAATGTGCTTTGAATTTTAAAGAATGGAAAATAAGTGTGCATACTTAGTTAACCATTCCACGACATAAATGCAATATTTCCCCTATGCCTTGGGAAGGCCTATGATAAAATCCATGGATATACTTTCCCTTTTGTGATTGAAATTTGAAACAAGCAATGGCTGAAGAAAACCTTCCGAAAAAACACGATCTGTTTTGTTTTGTTGACATGTCAAGAATTCTTTGATGTGTTTGAGGAGATCCTTATTAAGGCCCTTCCATGAGAACCTTTCCCTAGTTTGTATGTAGGTCTTGTAAAATCTTGGGTAACCTGCTAGTGGTGCATCATGAAAAGCCCTCAAAATCCTCTCCTTCATTTGAGATTCAAGAACTAGGAAGATTTTGCTTTTTACAAAGAATGAGACCATCTGCTACTACAAATCCATCTTCCCTCACATTCCTATCAAAGAGAGAAGCAAATGCATTTCTAACATATTTTGTCATAATAATGACCTTCTAATTAGCAAAAACAACAAAAGTAGAGCATAGAGTAGGCCTTCTAGAAAAAGCATCAACAAATACAATTTTTTTTCCTCTCATGTACTTTATATCAAAATTGTAAGCTTGGAGCTTATCCATTTTTGTTGCTTGCCATTCAAGTCACATTGAATAAAGAACTTCAAGCTATTATGATCTATCTTTACCACAAATCTTCCACAGATCGAAAATTGTTGGAACTTGGCCAAGGAATGCATGATTGGCAACATCTATTTGTCATAGATAGAGAGTTCCTTTTCTAATTATTTCAATTTCTTACTTTCAAATGTTGTAGGATATCCCTTCTACACCAAAATAGCTCCAATTCCTTCTCTTGAAGCATCGCATTCTACAACTAATGGTTGTGAGAAATTTAGGACAGCAAGAACAAGGCATGAACTCACTACCTCCTAAAATTTATCAAAAGCTTCTTGGGTTGCTTTGTCCATGTGAAAGCTCCTTTGTACTATCAATTAAAGGTGTTTCTAGCTATGAAAATCCCTTGAAAAATCTCATATAATAGCTATAAAGGCCATTGAATTTCCTCATTTGTGTCAATGTGATGGGAGAAGGCCAATCCAAAATGGCTTGAATCTTTTATTGATCCACTTGAACACCTTGAGCACTAATGACATGGCCCAAGTACAAGATCTCTATCAACCCAAACTCATGTTTTGATTCTTTTGCAAAGAGGGTTTGTTATTTCAATATCCCTAGGATGGTACTTAGATGCTTCAAATGATATTCCCTAGTCTCGTAAATTGAAATGTCATCAAAGAAAAATAATACAAATTTTCTTAATTGATTGTTGAAAACATGGTTTATGCATGATTGGTAAGTAGTTGGTGTATTTTTTAAGTTAAAAGGCATGACTAAATATTCAAAATGCCTGAAATGACACCTAAATGTTGTTTTACACACATCTTCATCTCTTACACAGATCTGATGGTAGCTTGATCTCAAATTAATTTTAAAAAAATACATAGTTGAATAGTTCCATATAATTCATCAATTAGCTTATCAATCCTAGGAATGAAGTACTTGTTTTTTATGGTATTCTTGTCCAAAGAACTATAATCAATACACATCCACATGGTGCAATCATTTTTATTCACAAGAACCAAGGGTGAGGCAAATGGGCTAGAACTAGGCCTGATGTGCCCCATCTCCAAGAGCTCTTTGATGAATATTTTGTCTCTTCGTTGTACATTCTAGGGTGGTGGTTAGGAAGGGTCATGACAAGCTTAGAATCTGATTCCAACTCTATAATATGCTAGAATCCTCTATCAGGTGATAATATTGGAGGCAAATCACTAAACATCATACAATGCTTATTTATAAAATCTTGAATATCAACACGATAAGTGCATTGCTTACCTATGGATAAATTTGTAAGCATAATCAAACAGTTTGCTGCCCTAGAAACTTGTCCCTTGCAAAATTAATTTTCCATCCTTTTAGTTGTTACCACTTGCGGTGCTCCACTAGAAATTCCTATGCACCACATCTTGAACTTCATATGTAAACTTGAGCTCTATGGATTGATACCTTTGTGAAAACTCACCAAGGGAATGCAACTATTGTACACACAAAACCATGTTAGTTTCTCCTAACCCCACAACATAAAAATCTTCACATACCTTATGATCTCCCATGGCTATGTTGAGTTGCTGGATTATTTTGGTGCATAGAATTGTGAACCCATCAACAACAATGACATTGAATCCTTCAATTTCTTCAACTTTCAAACCTCTTTTGACCACCAAACCTTCATCAATGAAATTATGGTTTGCTCCACTATCAATTAGCACCATTATTCACTGTCCAAACAGCACTCCTCAAACCTTGAATGGATGATATTTAGGTGCTCCTAAAAGAGATAAAAGTTTCTCACTATATGTTCTTTCATCCTTCACAGTTTTAGGTGGATGTTCCTCTATGGTTGGTTGTGACTCAAGTTCTTCCAAATATGAATCATAATAAAATATTATTTCTATATGATGGATTTTCCCTTTATCAAGGCATCTATGACTTGGTTCACATGGTTCCTTGCAAGAAAAGCATAGTTTCTTTCTTCTAAGTTCATTTCTCTTGTAGTCATCTCTCCTCTTGGTTGTAGGCTGTGGAGGTGTGATCTTCTATGGATGTGAGTAAGATCCCCCTTTCTGAAAAAAATTCTTTATGCTGCACAAAAGTGGGTGCTTTGGATTGAGATAAAAAATTTCTCTTAAGCACAAATGGCTCAAGTGTTAAAGCTCTTTTTATTGCTTATTGTAGAGAAATAGGTGCAAAAGACTTAACATTACCTTTGAGGGGTTCCAACAACCCTTCAACAAATAGAAAAGTGATTCATTTTTTAGAAATGTCAGGAACCCTCACTACAATCTGTTGAAATTTAATAACATGAGATTCCACTAAGTGTTGTCAGATATCCACAAGTTCTTTGAACTACTCATCCTTGTCCTTTCACTCAAAGTGGTCCAAAATCCTTTGACCGAATTCATCAAATGTTTGCACAAGCCTATGTCCTTGTGTGACCAAACCATGGTGCCACTAACCATAAGCAGCACCTTCTAAATGCACCGTAGCAAACTGAATACCATATTCCTCCTCCATAGGACTCAGAATAAAATAATTTTAAATTTTTTGCAACCAAGCCTTAGCAGAAAGCTTGTTGCTGTTATCAAAGATGGAAGCATTCAACTTATTTGTTCTTCATTGCAGCATTTTCTTTCCATTTTTACTGCTATCCATGGTTTTTCTCTCAAAGATTCTCATAGCCATGTGTCTTGGTAACTAGCAAAAGCTATTGCATTTTTTAAGGATATAAATTGACCTAGGTACTCAAAATCTTTGCCAACCCCTTATATGGTGGAATCTTCTAGCTTCTGTCCTCCCTCTCTCTCCCTCTTTCTTCAAAAACAGAGTTTGATGACTTTGGCATGGAATTTCCAGTAGGTTTGTTATTTGTAAATATACCCCCTTCTCCTTGAGATGCTTTAGTGGGTTCTTGATTTTTCAAGTTTTCTATAGCGTGCAAAAGTAGTTTCATTATGCATCTTGTCTTTGATACAACCTAACCATGTTCTCATAGAGGAAGTTGCCCTTTTCCTCAGCTGCTAACTTATACTTTCTTCTTTCCTCTTCTGCCATATCTTCCTCTTTATCTAGATCTTGGGTTTGCAACTTCTTTTTCTCTCTTCTTTGATATCAAATCTTTCTTTCACTATGATGCATCCACCATTTGGCTTACTCTTTAGGCTAGCAAGATCAAAGCTCTAATACCACTATGACAGCTAAAAAAATATGTAAAAAATACTAAAATCTGAAATATTGTAATGAGTCTTAACCAAAATGAATAAATCTAAAATATCCACAACACACATTCATATGGATTGCTCATATAAACTAGTTGGAATAGACTATTTCATTTAAATAACTCATTCAATGATTACCAAGATATGTTACTTTAGATGTTTGTTGATAGCAAAGATTACAATGATCACAATTATATTTAGAAAATACTTAGAATGTTGAAATGCCCAAACACTAAAATCTTCCTAGCTACTGAAAATCTCCAACTTGAAGCGCAAATGCAATCTCCATGTAAAGTTTCCCTTAGGAATCCAAAGGAGTTTATTCCTCCAAACTCCAAGAAACCAATGGGGTTTTTTCTACCAATTTCCAAAGCCGAAGGTTTTTCATCCTCAAATCCCACAAGTAAACCAAATTACTCAACTCTAAAATTTAGGTTTTGTTGCTATGACATCCAAAGATGATCCAAACTAATGAAGTTGTCTACCTTATATAGAGGATGAAGGCCTAGCATGGGCCCAAAGTTTCCTACCATTTTATGACATTCAAACATGAGACCACTACTAGCATTCCTAGTTGGCAATGGTGATGAATGAAGTCCTTCATTTGAATGGTACGGTTCCATGAAGGTCCATTCTTGAGTGTGGGGATCCAAGGAAACACATAACCAAAGGATGAAATGGTTGGAGGGAGTGATGATCAAGGGTTGGCATACCTAACTACACATGAAAGTGAAAATCCACGGATCTGAAAAAAAAGGAGTGGAGGCTAGGGATTGGGGTCTTGGAATATTTGGTCTTGTTAGGGAAGCAAGGAATGGAAAAAAGGTATGATGATATAAGAAATTCCAAAATCTCACCCAATGTTGGAAAATGACTCAAACAACCTCGTACTCGAAATAAGGGACATTAAATGTTGGGACTACACTTCAAGCCACAAGAAAAAGGTAAGAGAAAGAAGTTGTCTAAAAGTGTTTTGCGAGAGTTATTACACCCATGGCAACATGAGTAGATTATATCCTCACCTTCACCCAAGAACAAAGGTATTAATTCAAGATGGAAAAGGCAACCAAGATCAAGAGGAAAATAATTAATGCAACTTTAGTCCAAAAAGCATTGATAAGAGAGGAAGCAATCCAAGAGGATTTGGGTCACTCAAAGGCTCATAATTCTATCAATGCTCTCATGGCATGAACGGATATGTCAACTTCTTACTCATCATCTACAACATACATTATACAGAAGAGAGTGTCATGATGCTCATATGGCAGGCCCAATGGTTTACAAATGAAACAATCAATATAAAATTTTACCAACTTAGTGGTTGGTACTCATGACACCACATAGTGATCACCTCCTTATTATGTATAAACATTGTTGAAGCACAAAGGATATGACTTGGGCATGGTCAAGCCAAGGTCAACCAAGAAGTAGGATGAAGTAGTCCATTGTTGGA
>VDFB02045893.1:0-38546 GCA_007258455.2 Sequoia sempervirens
TTTAAAATCTTTTGCAAAACAATACTTATCTCCATTACAATTTGGTTTTTCTCATAAAAAATAATAAAACATTTATCAATATTTTAATTGATTTCTTTAAAATCAATTTAAAATAAAGCTAAGGCATGAGTAAACGCCATCAAGGTATAAGCACAAAATGACTTAGGCATTATTTAGACAATTTATCAAGTTAAATACTAAGGGGCTAGGCATATTCATCGGCCACCATATGTTTGACTTGGGCATTAATAATTTTTAAAGGCAAAAATACCCCTAAGTCAACTTAGGGTTGGAAGAAAACCCTAATTAACAAAACCACCATTTTTTGCATCATTCGCATCATTTAGATTTTGAAAGCTTGCTCTGCTGTGAATAGCGCCGCCATGTATGAGCTAGGGTTTTGGTTTTTTTTATGAATATTTGAGCCTCCATTATTGTTACTCCTATTGAATCCATAGGTGGTAAGTTGATTCCAAACCTCTTTGTGGGCTTTTGTGAACTCCTTTGCTTCATCTTGCACAAGATTTTGGCCTTAAGGCCGCGACATCTGTGTTGTTTCTGATGCATTTGTTTTTGTATTTTTGTGTTTGTTCGTTGATGTATCCATTCGGCTACCATATGTGAGCTTGACCTTGCATTTTGGAAGCTTTGTGAGATATTGGCCACGACACATTATTCTTCTATGGGCCTATAATGGTGAGTGTCACTTCTCTGTCATCTATCCTGGCATTTTCTTCTTAAAAGCTTTAAAATATTATCTTTGCAAAGGATTGCTCTTCAAAAATAGACCCATTATGTTGGTCGCGCCATGTATGTCTCGATTATGGATTTTACAAAGAAATTCTTGCATTATAACTATTTTTTGCTTCAGGTATTTTTAGATTTGATGGAAAACTAAAATAGGATTTTCTTCTTCTGTGAAAAGATGAACAGTTTATGAGCTAAGAGCTCTCTCTAGGCCATGACCATTCATGCTCAAACTGGGTATTTTAGAACGTTTATGGGTTCGGCCCATGATAGCATTAAATGTATTTTACATTCCTTAAACAAACCCTCATGTGGGTATATTGTATTTTGAAGAAATAATGTATATCATGTGATCTCTCCAAAACTCAAGCTTGACCCATGAGAGCATTGTATAAATTTTGCATTTTGACAAAAACCCCCACATGGGTATTTTGTAACCTGGAAGAAAATCATCTACCTTTTTCTAGAGCTTGACCCACCATGATATTTTACTTTCTTTTGTAGTTTTTGTCAAAACCATTACATGGGTAGATGGTATTTTGGAGAGAATCTGCATTTTGATTTAAAATCCTCATATGGGCATTTGGCATTCAAGATAAACTGCACTTTGTGAAAAACCCAATGTGGGTATGTTGAAAGTAATGAAGAATTTGCATTTTAATGAAAACCCCATGTATTATTGCTTTGTATTTGGTGGTTTTAGCAAAAAAACCTAAATGGGTTTCGACCTCTGTATATTTCTATAGATCATCAGACCTTTTTCATGCCACAACCATAACACCATTATTTTGAATATCTTACTTGGATATTGTCATAGTGATTGTGTTTTCATTTTAAGAGCATCTAGATACATATGAACTCAAAACACTTTGACCAATGCTTGAAGGAGAAAACTAGATGGGCTTTACGCTTCTATAGAAATAAAATAATCTTCACCATGTGAATCATTCTTATTTCATTTTCCTTGAAGTATTTACTGTATTTACTTTGTTCATAGAAAACAAAATTTGAACCCTATATTGAAGAACTCTTTTCTTGATTTGACTCAAACCCCATAATGGGTTACTGTAATTGGTAGCAACAAACATTAAATTGTATCTTCTTGAAACATATAGACCAATTTCTCTTTCTGCATTCTCATTCCCAAGAATCCATTTGATTTTCTGCAATGTCATTTTCAGAAGGACTTGATACTATAAAGACTCCCTTGCTTTTTTTATTCATTTTCTGAAAAATAGCCTTTGTTTTCTGATGCTTCCCACCTGTACATACCCATAAATGCTTCCTTCACTTTATACTCTCCTTGCATATCCTTTATGAATTAATGTCTCTTATCTGGCACTCTTCATGCATTTTTATTTTTCATTAAGAAAAGGTTGTTCTATGCATTTGTTCTCCTTGAAACATTTAAAAAATTAATGCATCCACTCCATTTAATGGAAAATTTGCATTTAGACATTATGGCTCCATGGTCTACATTCTCTCTTATAGCCACCTAGCACTTTCAGTTGCCTAATGGAAGCACTTTTCTCTAGACTTTCATACATTCTTTACTTTCCTCCGAGCAACTATAGCTGAAATGAACTTTGATCCTTGGTGTAATTTGACAATAATGCTTCGAAGCTCCTCCAAATGTTTTTAGTTATCACTTCTTGACACTTTGTCGATGAGGAATTATGTATGCCTATTCACTATCACATTATAAGCATGAAAACCTATTGTACCAGAACAAAATGTTATGGAACAACATGAATAAACATGACAAAAACCAATAGCAGCAAAATGCAATTGATTTGATAGTACTTAAACTTGTATTTTAGTTGAATTGAGTTCATTAAGTTCATTGTTCATTGGTAATTCTCATTTTGTTATTCAGACTTGATTGTTATGAATGAACAATGCACTTGATTGCTTTGATGATTGAAAATTTTGTTTTACTCCTTTAGTTGAATAGCTTAGATGAGCATGATAATTGTACGTTTCCTTCTTAGCCCACTTGTTAGTTTAAGGGGCAACATGCCAAGCTCTACCCTTGTGGGAGCTTTCTTTACTCCACATGATTTTATGTCTTCATAAGATGATTAGCTTCATGATTTCTCTCGTACCTACACAAGGAAACAAACAATGTTAGCATAAAAAATATATGATGTGACACTCCATTTTTAGATCTTGTTTCTGCACTTTTCTTTTAGTTGACTCCATGCATTTCAAGGAGTGAATTATATTTATGTTGGTAGAGCATGTAGTATAACTCATATCCGGATCTCTAACAGGACTTTCCCAATTTTTGCAGGTATACTTGGGATCGAAAGCAAGACGGAGCAAGCAACAAGCGTCTCAACTGGAGATCAAGAATCAGGCAATGATGGCTATGTCTTCTGCTATCTACTTTTCCTATTTCTTTTACCTTCAGTTGTAGAATTTGCTTTCCACAATGAATGGAACCAGCTAAAACCATGGCTTGTGTGGATCTTTTAATTTCTTCTTTCATTTCCATTCTTAAAGAAATGCATCAAAATGCAAATTTGTACCATCATTTGTATTCTTGCAATCAAATGAAATCTGTAATGTGAATAGCATCATGAAATAAATGGAAGCACTATGTTATGCTTAATCATTTGTATATTCAATTTTGTACTCCATTTGATTTGTAAAGCATTGAGCAATACTTCTAAAACTCTTTTTCTGAAAACACTTGCACAACTAATACTTTGATAAATATGGTGCAAACAACACTTAAAGCACATGTAGAAATAATTGAACCTTCACTTTAAGATATAACAAAATTTAATCAGCTCCAACAATTGAGCTGTAGTGAAAAAATGGTAACAGTATGTACTCACAAACACATAGGTGGCTATGGGGAAAGTCGTGCCTCAAAATGGGCTTCTCGCTCAACCATACCAAAGTTATACCTCCTGATAACTTTAATAAGGCGCCTAAAAGGAAAATGATTTTTGAGCTCTATGACATAAGCAAAACTTCATATGCTTGACACTCATAGACATTGTTAATGCAAAATAGTGTAAGGAATGTTCAAAGGGATTTTTCTTAGTTCAAGCAAGGTCTCATCTTAAGGAATATCATGCCTAAGGTCTCCAAGAGAGGAAAAAGTGCAAACGATCTCATTTTATTTCCAAGAGAGGACAATTGCAATGTCTCATCCTGAACAACATTGTACCTAATGTTTCCAAGAGAGGGAATTGCAAGAAAAAGAAAATCACACAATGAAATGTGAGTGGTGATGTATGCCCCCACTTTAAAGTGGTTGCAAACACCAATATTGTGAGCAATTGTTTTAAAGTAGAAGAAGAGGAAATGAGAGCTTACTCAAAAAGCCCTATGCCAAGTCATATGTTTCTGATAAGCTACGTCATGAATAAGGGTAGTATGTCACATGTGAGCCAACTTAAGGCATGTCTTCCATGCCCCAAGCTTGCTATTATATGTTCATGAAAGGTTAATGTCTAGCCAAAGGAGGCAATGACAAGTGACATACGAGGACAAGGCTACTAATCTCCTTGCCCCCATTGAGTGTAGGACAAAGGTGAGCCGAAACGATTGATGAAATGTAGGCGAGGGTGAAAATCGGTATCAATTAGAGGAATTAAATGCCCCCATAGAGGGAAGCATACCAAACTCCTGAAAATGTTGGATTTTACAACTCAAAGCATTACATTCATTAGTGGAGTTACCGTGAACTCTATGATAGGTACATAATGAAGTATTCTAACAACATTTATTTCAAGTTCTAGGAGGGAGGATGATCAAGTGACAATATACCCTCTTGATTAATGGTAGAAGGCAGTCTTGTGATTTGTGTCAAAGATACATCTTGCTTAGTAGTAGATGTCATAGTTACACAAGTTTCTCTAGATTGTAAGATTTTGTTCTCATTCTTCTAGGAGGGAAAATCTATCAAATGCAAATCATTGGTGTCTTGCGAGATGACATTGACATTAAGAAAAGATGTAGGTGTTTGTTTGATTGTTGGAAAAGGAGAATAATGAAGGCCACTAGTGTCGATTAGTTTAGGATGCTTTACAATTAAAGTTCATTTAGAGGATTTTTGTGTGAGAGTGTTGATGTTGAGTGAAGGCTTGGCGATTTCTATCATAGGACAATAACCAAGACCATGAATTTTTTGTTGTGTGATAGGATCGATAGGGTTGCAGATACCTTGCTCATTAGCATCACATTTTTTTCCACTATATCCGATTTTTTTCAATAGCTCATAACCACGTCCATAAAGCTTCTTCATTGCTTTTGAAGTTGGTGGTTGTTCATGATTATGTTCATCAAAGGTTGTTGTGTAAGTTGTTTCATTTGCTAAAATGGTCGAGGCAGATGCTTTTGAAAGGTCATCTGAGTCATGTTCGAAGTCCAAGGAACCCCAATCATCTTCTAATAGCATCATGGTCCTTCTCTTGATAGCATGATTGTTGTAGATGTATTTAAATTTTCGATGAAGAGTGGAAGGCACACCATTCATAGCATGAATCCACAAAATTCCTAGAAGAAGGGTATATGAAAGATCATGAGGTATAACCTTGATTTTTGTGTTGAGTGCGACTTCTCCAACTGTAATAGGTAAAGTGATCACACCAAGCAGTGTCTTTTCGACATTGTCAAAGCCCTTAATAGATAAAGATTCAAGTTGAATTTTTTACTTATCCACATGAAGCCTATCCAAAAGGTTTACGCTACACACATTAAGGGTTGAGCCATTGTTGATAAGGGTTCACTTTATCCCTATCTGATTGTATTGAAAAATGATCATGAATGCTTCGTTTTGTTTTTGCACTTCCAAAGGGGGGAGTTCACTTTGGTGGAAAAAAATGTCAGCATTTATTCCTTGGATCATGGTTGCTATGTCAGTTGGTTGCACATTAGAAGGGACAGGAACTTGTTGCAAGGATGCTTGGATCATGCTGTGATAGTGAGGGGATGCTTGAATAAGATCCCACAAGGATATCTTAGCAAGAGTATTCTTCAACTGTTCAACAAGATTGTACTCCTTTCCACTAGGAAGACTTGGTAAGATAAGGTTAGAGGGGATAGGATTAGGAAAAGGTAAGGGTGTTGGGGTTGGTTGTGGTGGTTGTGGATTATTTTGTGTGTTATATGTATGAGCAACGGTATGATGACTCAGTTGCTACAACACATTATTCTGAGGTGGGTAGAGGGTGAGTTCAGGTTTGTGTTGAGTTTGTTTGTGTGAAGGGGGATAAAGGATTAGTTGAGGTTGAATAATATTAACATCCCTTGGGGAATGAGAGTTTGCATTGTCTTCGAAGGGCATAAGATCATTTTTTTCAATGTTATCTTTGTCTTGGATCATAATAGCCTCCCTAGAAGGAGAGTTCTTAGGAGAACAACAAACCACATGTTCATGACAACTAAGGCTTGGTTCATCCAAAATAACTTCATCGCAACTAAGGGAGTTATTAATGGTTGAATGTGTTTGATGATTGATAGTGGGGAGATTAGAAGAAGACTCTATTTGATTGTCAGTTGTTTCTAAGGTCTCATTCTCTTGTACCATATTATCTACCTGACTAGGAGAGCTTGTAATATGTTCATCTAAGTTTGAGGTTTGTGAAGTAGATTCATCACAAGTGGGGGAGGCATCAAGAGAAGGAACACTACGGTTGTCAAATAGATTGTCCCAAATGGTTGGAGCATTGGGGAATGGAGGGTCAAGACTATCATGACTCTTAATAGGTATATCTTCTAACACCAACTTATCCTCGTGGAATCAAGGAGGGAGGTTAGGAGAAGAACAATGTTGATTGTCATGGTTATGGAGATTAAGTAAGGTGATATTTTGAAATGTTTTTATGATTTCATCCTTTTGTTTTCTAATGTCTTCCAAAGGCTGAAGAGGAGAGGGACAATCAAGACTCTCAATGCTTGTAGCTCCTTTCACCAAAATACCTTTGTTGCTAATAGGAGAGGTATTGGGAGAAGAACAATTATGAGTGTTATGATTATCTACACTTTCATCCTCTTGTGTTAGAATATTCTTGCAAATCTGATAGGTACTAGGAGGGTATGCAATATGCATATCAAATGTTTTACTTTGTTGTCCTAGATTATGTCCATGAAAAATAGAGTCATACAAGCCACTTGATATTCTAGAAACATGGAATACTTGAAGAGAACACATACTAACATGAGAAAGTAAATAAAGTGCAATGCAATGACTTAAAGAAATGTTTAAATGCAATTTTTAGATGTGAAATAAGGTAATTTTTTGATTACATTATGCAACACTTGAAAAATGAAATGTGGGAAATACAAAAGTGAAATGAAGCAATGCATGAAATGAGCTATTTTAAGTTAGATCTAGTGAAATGCATGTGAAAAAAAACTCAACTAATTGATATAGGTAGGTAATGGAACCAAACAAAAGCTTGCACCAAACAGAAGCTTAAAACCAGAGTTTTCAGTTCTGTAGAGAGTAGTTTCAGGGGTCAAAAGGGACTGATTCGCCCAGGGTGGCAAATGAGTCACAGTATGGACTTTTTTCAGAATTTTCAAAAAAATTTAAGTGATTTTTATGTTGTCTGAGTTCTATGATGCAAACCTAAGTTAAAAATGCAAAACTTCAAAAAATTTAAATGAATTTAGATGCCAAAAATGCAACCTAAATGCACTTTTCTTGAATGCAAAATTTGAAACCCTAGAATGCAACTTAACTAATGCAACATGCAATGCAAACTAATTCTAGGATGATGATGGATTCCAAATTAGACAAGAAATTATTTGAAAATCAAGTTCAACAAAATGAACCAAAGATTTTAAGATTTGGAATGCTATGTCTCTTTGCTCAATTAAGGTCTTTCACCTAATGAAAAAAGATAGATCCCACACACAAAAATCTAAGTGGTTCACTCAATCTAAGGTATGTATGATGAAATTATGACTAAATGTAATGATTGAAATGTAGGAAACTAATGAAAGCTATTGATTATTGAATGGAAACTAAAGAAAAAAAACTTGTTTGAAAACACATTATGTAATGTAAAAACACCTAAAAATGTAAACAAAACTGAACAAAAATGGATGAAACTGAAAGTGTGCACCTGAGATATTGAAGGAGGCTGGAAATGAAATTTGAAATGTTGCTGATGTTGGAAATTTGGCCTATTGGGAGTCATTCGCTATTCTGGGAGAATTAGTCCTAGTTCTGTGAAACTAAGCCAAAACTTGTTTAAGACAAAAGGGTATCCAGAAATGCAGAGAACCCTATTCAGGCTTGGAAATGGGACTCATTCACCATTGATAGTGAATGAGTCCACTTTTGAGTTTTTGAAGATCCAAAAGAGGAAACATGAGCTCTCAGTTTGCACTTTGGCTTTCTATAAGTGTTCGCTTTTGAAACTCTAATTTCCAAACCTAAAAGTTAGTTTTTGTTGATATTTTGGCTTGTTCAATGGAGAGGAGACTTTAACAACTTTTCAATGCAATCTTCAATTATTTCTAAGCCTCCAAGATGTCTAAATCTGCAAACACACAAGACAAGAGAGAGAAATGGTGAATGTTAGGGCATGGGCGTTTGCCTTGGTTAAACCCCTTTTAGGTAATTAAACCAAAATAGAGAAATAATGTAATGAAGCATGTAATAATGGATTAAACCAATCTTGAATTTCTACAACAAAACATGAAGAATCTGCCCTTGAATGCCTGAAAATTGCTATTTTAATGATTTGAAATGATGAAACCCTAACTTGCTTGACTTGAGATGGAAGAATGGTGAATGAATAATGAAGAATGGTTAATGAATTTGAATTAGAGCTTGGAAGTTTGTATTTATAGGGAATTCTCCTAATTTACCCATAAATTGGATCCCCTAGGCTGACATGAAGAAAAATTAAACTTAAATTCCAAAAATTTCCACTCAAAAGTCAAAATTGACCCAAATGGGACTCATTCGCCACCCATGGCGAATGGGTCCCACCTAGATGGGACTAATTCCCCATGGATGGTGAATGGGTCCCATAGGGGTCATTTTACCATCTAAGATGCCAGGAAATAAGGAAATAAGGTTTATATGATGACTTTGTCATGTATTTAATCAAATATTCCCTTGGGATGCATAATATGGGGTAATAGGGGCCTATTAGTGATGTAAAGGTCAATTAGGGCTTGTGACACATAATTCAATGTGAAATTGTGATTAAATACACTTTACAACACTAAAATGAGGTCCACATAGCCTAGGAAGGTACAAGAACCAATGTGAATGTGCAAGACACATTACAACACTAGTTTAACATTAAGTTTATTTTAAAAGCCTTCTAGATTAGTGTGAAGATGCATTTAAACACATTTTATAATTTTGAATTAAGGGAAAATGGGTTTATTAAGTCTAGAAAGCGTGAAAGTCCTTTACAACACTTTACAACAACTTTACAAGACATTGATAAATGCATTTGAAAGGGTCCAAGACCTAGCGTGGATGTGAAAAACACTTCACAACACCAAATCAAGGCCTCCTTAAGTCCAATTTATCATTAATTATTCCCAAATCAAGCAAGTAATTATAGTTTTCTGGCTTCATTTCTTGATCATTCTTATCTACAATGGTGTAGCAATATGCATCATTTTTAATTCTGAAGCATCCTTAGAGACGTGTGAGTGAATTTTGGCCTTATTTTCTCTTGGCCTCTCAATTCAACTCAACAAACTTGTTAAATATAGTGTAACAACCTCGGTGTTTTACTCAGTAAAATTCCAAAGATTTCATGTTAAGTGAATATTCTATGATGCCATGACATAGCAATAATTTTTTTTGCTTCCATAATGTAAAATACATGCACATTTGAGATGACACCATTTTTGAACTTCCATTGCATTTCAGTGTAATTTCACAAATCTTTCCATAACATAGATTTCATATTGAATAAACTCAACTTTATCATTCATGATTACATCCTTCCATATAAATGGGTACACGATACATACATAGCTCTTTTGAGCTTCATCTGACAATAGATATACAAATTGAGTGGGCTTAACCTTGGGGGAAACTCAGTGGTTAATCGCGCTTGAGTTGGAGTAGTACTGGGATGGGTGACCTCTCGAGAAGATCTAGTGCTTCACCTTTGTGAACATCACCTAGATGTAATGAGTGCCAAGTGGACCATTCATTATCATGAGAGATGGGTTCTTGTGAACCACTACTCATGAAACATGGGTCAATGAGTTTGACTCGTAAAACGACACGGTTGAAAACTGATAGCAATATCATAATTTGACACGCTGTGGAAAAAACCTCCTACTTATCAAAATAAAAGTTGCTTTAATATCACTCGTAAGTCTACCATTGATGAAAGCCCCTCGATTGGCACATAGCCTCAAATTCAACAAAAGAAAATTTGCTTTAATCACACGTAAGTCTATCGTGGATGAAAACAAGGCCAAGCTAGCCAGAGGGACACATCCGGTGAGTGGGAGAGCAAACTAGAGACATAGCGTGAGTCATAAAGGTATGTGCATTTCAGATTTCCGTTCAATATAATTGGTGTAAGGCAAATCGTAATTTGAAATAGGGTTTGAGAAAAAACTAGTACCATGTTCATCATTCCTAATGCAAGAGAGATGAATGTGGGGCAATGGAAGTAGAACATAAATCCATTCATTCAGTGACGACATCCATTATTTGCATCTTAGTCTAGTGGTTAAGCGCACTTGAGCTGGAGTAGTACTGGGATGGGTGACCTCTTGAGAAGATCTAGTGCTGCTTCACCTTTGTAAGCATCACCTAGATGTAATGAGTGCCAAGTGGACCATTCATTATCATGAGAGATGGGTTCTTATAAACCACTACTCATGGAACATGGGCCAATGAGTTTGACTCGTAAAACTACACGGTTGAAAACTGACAGCAATTTCATAATTTGACACACTGGAAAAAGCCTCTACTTATCAAAATAAAAGTTGCTTTAATATCACTCGTAAGTCTACCATTGACGAAAGTCCCTCGATTGGCACCTAGCCTCGAATTCGACAAAAGAAAATTTGCTTTAATTACACGAAGTATACCGTGGATGAAAACAGGGCCAAGCTAGCGAGAGGGACACAGCCGGTGAGCGGGAGAGCAAACCAGAGACACAGCGTGAGTCACAGAGGTATGTGCATTTCAGATTTCCGTTCAATATAATTGGTGTAACGCAAATCGTAATTTGTAATAGGGTTTGAGAAAAAACTAGTACCATGTTCATCATTCCTGATGCAAGAGAGATGAATGTGGGGCAATGGAAGTAGAACATAAATCCATTCATTCAGTGACGGCATCCATTGCTTGCATCTTAGTCTGTTAGAAATTTTTATCGTATAGGAGCTTTGCATGGCTCAGTAGTTTTCCGACTAAGAAAAGCTATCTCGTGCTCATTGTCAGTGTACCCGTCTGACTCGGAGTACTCCAAAAATTGCCAGATTGAGGCAAACAACGAAAAATGTCTTTGGATCTTATAGAGAGATCTTATCAATAGGATTGGAATAGGGAAATTTACTTCAAAGGATCCCGTAGATCTCTGTCAATGTGATTACAAGATCTTACATAACCAGTGTCTCATCATATTCGTAATATCCAGCGTTCTCTCTCCTCCTGTTTAATTGAAAGTTGTTTGCCCTTCAAATATAATTTTTAAAGTTGTTGGATAGGAGGCAATGTAATGATTGAACTCTTTTTCCTCTGATTGAGAAGGCCTATTTGAAACTAAAACAATGAAGGTAATGGCCAAAGAATTCTAAATTTTATAAAAGTCGCGCACCAAAAATTTGCATAGCCACATCTGATGTTTTGAATGGAGTTTTCTAGTCTCTTCGGGGTCACAAAAGTTTCACACAATACTGTGGGTCATGCTTGAATCGAGTTATACACGAGACTCGTGAAGGGAAATAACTTTCTGGTGTAACTCACGTGATCCTGTGAGAAGCATCACCTGTTTCATGGTGCATTTTGACCCGTGATAAAACACCTAGTGATTCAGAAAACATCATAGACCATTTTATAGGTTGCTACAAATGTATTGTTCGAGAATTTCTCTCACGGTCATTTTTCAAAAGTGGAAGTACACAAAATAGTTTGAAGGTTGCGCTGAGATTGCTTAGAAACGATAACAAATTATGAGATTCACAACTTGAAACAACACCGCAGAGAGATAGCCTGCCCGAATATTAGAAGGCTGGGAAGGTGTAGCAAACAAGTTGCAGGACATGCCAGACAACAAGCTGAAAAGATATTTCTTATGGAAGGACTTATACTAGTATCCCGGTGAGGAGTTGAAGGTGATCTTTCCAACACCATTTAAAGTAGTTTCCCACAAGACGTTAAACTTAGAAACAAAAGACATGATAGAGATTTGGACAAGGTCTGCAAATTTGGATGACAATGATAAGAATGTCTCACCTGTTGCTTCATTGCAAAGATACGATATGTGCTATGAATTGAAATAAAATACTTTGAAAAAAGGCGAGGACAAGGATATCTGGTTCAACCAATGCTCAACGAGAGACTATAGATAGTAGAAGTGCCCGGAATAAAGTTTTGTCAAATTCACAAACTAATAGGTTTGACATATTTCTTGAAAAAGTCCATTCAATGTTTTAAAAAGAAATGAATCCAAATAAATTTCTTGAATCAAGCAAGCTCTTCTTCAAAGAATAATGTTGCAAGTACTATTATAGAAAGATCACAACGTGAGCAAGGGGGACTTGATAAAAAATTCAATCCTACTTATCAGACCATAATTGATTGTAGGGAATGCAATAAATGAAGACATGTTACTTGAAATTGCCTAGATCAAAATATAAAACCGTATGTAGGCGGCATGTGAAAGTTTCCATGATGACAATTTGCTTCTAGCCCAAGATAATTATTTGGTGTGATTGGAATCTGATCAACAAGCAATAGCAGTTATTTGAAGTCAAGTTTAGGTTAGATGAGATATCTTGCTGATGTGTCATGTCCCCTTTTTTGAAACCATGGAATTAATTAAATAATTAATTTAAGTTGTAAAAAAAAAAGTAACTTTACATTAAAATATGACTTATATTAATTATTTTAAAAAGGTGTTTTTAGTGATTAAATAAAGTGTTGCTAGATCTATGGTGCAAAAATGTGGACAAAAACAAACTTTATTATATTTTACTAATTTTGAAGAGATAATTATCAAAAAAGAAAGAATATTATTTTATTTCCTCAAAATAAAGTTAAAAAGAGAGGAATGTTTTGAAATTTTTGCTTCTTCATGCTTTTTGAAACAATTTCATCTTCTCAAGAATGAACATGTGTTGTTCTTCTTCATTCTCGAGGACAAAATCCCTTTGGATTTGTGACCTTTGAGGACGAAAACTCTTTGGATTTGTGACCTTTGAGGTGGAAAACTCTCATAGTTTCTAGTGCAGTTCCACTCAGGGGTTCACAACAATTGGTTGGTTTATCCGTTAGATCCTATCTTTACTTTTAGTACTTTCCATGAAATGACCCCCTTACAATTTTTTCAATTTTTACATCAACAATTTCACCCGTTAGCGTTAGCAAAACCAAAACCAGCACTGAAATGTAACCCTACACCAAGAATGTACACCAAGATCCCAATGACGGGTGAGGTGTGAGCATATGGCAGCGGGGATCGTTAGCCAAAATAACCGAAAGTTGGAAATTACAATGCTATGCAACTCGACCACTTATTCAGTGGGAGTAGTTTGACGGCTCAGCCGATCAGCAAGATGAGAAATGCAAGTACAAAAAGTAAAGACGGCGAGGCCTGTCTCTTCCACCAAATGGTGGGAATGAAAATGCTTATGCAAGAAAGTAAATAAGGCGGCGGGGCCTGCCCTCTTCCACTAATAGTGGGAATACAATAGTAATTTGCAGAAAAGTAAAGAAGCTGATCAGTACTATTGATTCAACATTACAATATGAAGTATAATCTGCAAGAAACCAAGTGTTATCGCTGTCCAAGTAGCTGCAAATGATATTATATGTTTTCCAAACTTCAAAGACTCACAACTATGGAAAAACACACCCAATACTATAATGTTCCCATTCTCGGAGTGACATTTTGATGACGTGATTCTAGCCCTTCCAGCATTCCCATGGGCTAGATGGTGAGATAAGAGAATGATTTTGGCCAAGAGAATCAAATTTTGGTAAGATGTGTTTAGAGAGCTAAGAGGGAATTATCTTTAACCAAACAAAGCATAATGTTGATCTTATTTTATCATTATCTCATAGTCCACTTGTAAGTCAAAGCAAGCAAGGAGGTCTATTTGCAAGTCAAAGCAAGCAAGGAGGTCTACTTGCAAGTCCAAGCAAGTAAGGAGGTCTATTTGCAAGTCAAACCAAGCAAGGAGGTTTATTTGCAAGACCAAGCAAACAAGGAGGACAAAAACAAGGAGGTGAGTTGACCACATCAAATCAGATCTTCTTCTAGAAGATTCTCCCTCCAATGGCGGTTTAGAAGACTTAAGGGAGAAGCAACCAATAATTAATATTTTAAGATTAAAATCAGATCTCTTCCTAGGGCAGCTCAAGGAAACTTCGAAACTGAAATATTATAATATTCAAGGCAATTAGATCTTCTCTAGGGCGGTTCAAGGAGCCTTAGTAAAGAAGTTATTGAATATTTTAATTGAGCAAATCAGATCCTCTTTAGGACGACTTCAGCTAGGTGCCTTAGTCTTGAAGTTAAGTGAATATTTGAATAAAACAAATCTGATTCATTCCTAAGGGCGGTTTTGGCTTGGAGCCTTATTTAAGAAGGCTTGGAAGGCTGAGAGATGTCATGTTTTAGTGTTGATTTTCTGTTGAGACAGTTTCCTCTTGACTGAAAGTAGTTTTCAGTCGGTTCAAGGTGGTGCTCCCTGGAATATTATGGTATGGTGATGGCCCCCTTCCACCATGTGAGATGAATTCAAACAGAATTCATCATAGAGCTCAATTGGATTTCTTTAGTGAAGTTATAGTTGCAGGTTTGGATCTTGTTTTGTGATACTTTTATCAATACTTGCTAGCAGAAGGTTTTCAAGTGCTTCACTTGGCCAAGGAGGGCATTTTTGGGCAATTTCCAGCTTTAGGCATAATCAGACTTGTGTAACATCAGACATCAAATTGATTTCATCATCATTTCTGAGGAGTATCTAGCAACTACGACCTCTAGTGTGCTGCTACAGTTGCATTTCAATCATTTCCAGCTGGGCATATCATCCCACTTCACATAGCTAGGGTTTGGACTTGTGTTTTGGCACAAGTGGATGTAATTGAAAGTCTGAAATTCAAATCAGATCTGACTGTTTGTACTTTCCAGCCCTCTCTATTTGTAATCAGCTTTTCAAATCAAATAAGAAGTTGAGCTATCTTTGTTGGGTATGTCCATCTATGTTTATGTGCCTTATTCGGTTGCCTAAAGTCTGTTCAAGTTCATTTCTTTCTATTTGTGCTTGGAACCTTTCAATCTTCATGTTATCGTAAACACTTGTTGAAATCAAAGTTAAAAGCAAATCAAAATTTTCACACCAGCAAAAGGGTAAAATTTCAGTTTGAACCTGTAGGGGTTCTTACAAATACCCAACTTTTGACAATCTGATATATAAAACCAGCAAGCACAAAACATAGACCAGCAACTAGAGACCACTCCTAAATGCTCCTAACTCCACCAAAACTCAACTGATTGAACTCAACTGATTGACATGGCATAAGATGTAAATGACTCAAGAAGAGATGGCGACCAAGTCTAAGCACTGAAACTGCAACAAACACCCCACAATTATTTTAGCACGAATCCCAAAGCTCCTACAGGCATGGTACGACTTGGTAAGAGGGGCGACCTACAATAGAAAATCCCATACTTCATATTAAAATCTGAAAACCAGCAACAAGAAGCGCCTAAGGGAGACTCAAGCATGGGGTCAATACCCAGAAGCAACAAAAATTCGCCAAAAGAGTTATTAGTGCAAACAACCTACAGCCAAGCCAAAAACCAGCAACCTGTAAACATCAAAAACATCAAAGACTTCAAAAAACTTCAAACAACTTCGTTACAATGAGCTCTATCTGTTCTTCAGTGTAAAGAACAACCTTTTCTCTGAGCTAGTTGCTATCTTTCAAGCAAGAAACTAAGATAGCTAGGAGGTATGCATTCCTCAAAGCAATTCAATCACCATTTCGGCAACACTTCGTTATAATTTCTTCATGGATGAGAAAAATGAAGCCCAACACTCATATTTATAACCTTTTCACTCCAAATTCAAATTCAATCTCCCTCCAAGATGGACGCCAAATTCAAATTCACTTTCACTTTTCAATATCCGACAATTTGCATTTCATTTCACCATTCTCCAAGTCGTCCATTTCATGAAGGCAATAAACTTTATCAAAAATACAAATAATTCTCTAAGTTAGGCGTCCAAAGTATTAAAGTGAAATATATTAATGAAAATCACTTATTTCTCCATTAAGGCATCCACCAAGCCTTAATAATATTTCACTTTATAAAAATATTTTACCTCATCAAAGGAAGCGCCCAACTCAAGCTTTGACCTGCCAAAAATAACTCAGAAGTGCTGAAGACCAAAACTGCTCAAATTGGCTTAGTTGAAATAGCCTCAGAACTGGCCTGTTGAAAACTTGCTAAAAATAGTACTTACTAAAAATAGCATACTGCTAAGAATACTAAGTGTGTCCAAATGCATTTTAACCATATTTTGAGCAGCCATCGCAACTTACTAAAAATAGTAAGTTTGGAAAAGTCCTCTGTTTCAGTTGCATGTCACACCACTGTGAAGCTCTCTGAAAACCTAGAAGGAATCCAAAATCAAAACTGTAAAACTCCAACATGCAAGCCTCCAAACTGCCAAAACATCCTCGTAGAAAATAGGAAACCCTAATTATTGCTCCCGACTAGCCTATGGGCCTCCGGAATAGGCTAATGGCCAACTGCACTAATCACTGCTAAGAAGGGGACATTACATTCCACCATCTTGGTGTGTATCAGAATTGAATAGTCTACCATTTTGGCATTGATGCAATTTTGATTGCATTTAGGCAGTTTGGCTTGATTGGAATTTCAATTAATTATCAACCAATTTGGCTTGATCAATTCCATGATTTTCTTATATTATAAATTGGATGGTTAGATGCTAGTATCTTAAATTAATTCCATTTTCTTCGTTCTAGTCCTCGCATCCTCTCACTTCGAGAACTTGATGAACAAAAACAGCTAGGATTTGAGTTGATTGCAAAAACTTTATGTGGATTTGAGCTAACGAGGTTTGTTACAGTGGTGTCAGAGTCAATGGTCTTGCCAACCTATTAAAAAATTAACAATTTGTGGCAAATCTTATTAATTGCATGTCAGGTTCAGAAGTTGCATGTTTGAGTTTCAACTCTAATATATATTATTAGAGTTGGTATTCTTTCCAACTTTTGAATCATGGGGTTATTAGGTATTGTTGTCAATTTTGATATATATGAAATTTCTTTTTCCACACTTAAAGGAATTGATGAGATCATCAGTGGAAGAAATTGCTAAATGGTTTGCAAAATACTAGAATCTGTCAGAAGATTTGAAGGTAACTTTGTCATTTGGAGAATATGTAGAATTTAAAGGAATTGATGAGATCATCAGTGGAAGAAATTGCTAAATGGTTTGCAAAATACTAGAATCTGTCAGAAGATTTGAAGGTAACTTTGTCATTTGGAGAATATGTAGAATTTTCTCTCCAAAACTGTCCAAAGGGGATAAGAACAAGAGGTGGACACGTGCAAAACAAGAACCAAAAAAGAAGTATAAATGCAATGTCCCCATTTTTTGGCCCAGGTTTTGGAGAAGAAATAAAAATATTAACTAAATTAAGTTGTCTAAATTAATATTTTTACGCAACTTATATTTAATTAATTAAGTTTGAGCTTAATATTTTATTAAGTGAATTTACTTGGTGCCAAAATAAAATAAAATATTATAAGTCACATTTATGAGAAAAAATAAATTAATATTTTAAAAGTGATTTTATAATTAAATTTTGGAAAGTTCTATTGGGGTTTTAAAATAAGGTCAAGGAGAAGGAAGGGGATTCATGCTGAGTTTGATTATTTCTCTCTTTGGAGTTTTGTGCCCGTGGCCAGAGTTTCTACTGGTGGAACAAAAACCCCAATGGTTTCTTGAAGCTAAGGACAAAAACCCTTTGCCTTCATCAGAGCGGTTCCATCTAGGGATCGACATTCCAATGCAAAGGTTTTAGAATGATGATAGAAACCCTTGTTTTGTTGTGAGTGATTCCATTCAAAATCACCTTTAGTGTGAAATGTTCATTGAATGAGAGATTGGGTTTAATTGATAAATCTTCAAGTTTGCAAGTTTACAAATTTAGTTGAAGTTTTGTAGGAAAAGAATAAATTGAAGGGAAAGGCTAATTCTTCTGGGTGCTGGTCATTTTATACAAATTTTCTATGCTCCTAATGTGAACGTTGCTTGAAAGAGGAAGTCATAAGGAATGAAATTTTTTCATAGTTGATCAGATGAAATTCCTAGGATTTTTTGGTATCTTCAACTTGTATGTTGGTTGCAATATTGGAGATTGGCATGATTTAAAAGGGGCCATAGAGCATATTTGGTCGGGTGTCATCAACTTGGTCACGCTTGACTTCAAAAAGGGTTGTGTGAAGCTTGTAGAGGCTGTGTAGGGTAGTTGGGAGGCCGTGAAGGACATATCAGAGGTCACGACAGACATTTTTGGAGGTCACACCATAATAAGAGGATTTTGGGAAGTTTAGATCAGACATTTCAAGAATCAAAAACCCTTCTTTTGATGTCATTGCTCCACCCACAGGTCACGTGATGAGTATGGAAGTCGAGTTAAGAGTTTGCAGGCTGTGTGAGGACTGTTAAAATGATGCACAACTGGGTTTGCGACGATGGCTTGGAGACCTAAGGGAGCAACAGAGGTCACAGTACTGTTAAAAAATTAACTTGCTGCCACCTGTATATTGGGTGTGCATTGTTGCCAAATAATTGTTGCATACTTATTGCTAGGATAAAGTCGTGGATAAATACAAGAAATATGGAGGTTGTTGTTGGAAGAAAAGAGAAGCTCTAAAGATTAATTTAATACAGACTGTGCACAAATAATTGCCAGCATATCTTGTATCCTGACAAAATCTATAGATGGGCAGCAAGTGAAGGTCAGGCATCAATTCTTCATTTTGCATTTGTAATTATTAATGAATTAATGCTGGATAGAAGATAGTCTCTATATGTGTGATGTAGAGCAATTTCAATAATTCCATGTATCCCACCATTTTTGATGTATGTAAAGTTGCAATCCAAGAATTGGAAGTAGAGTAGTGCTACATTAAATACCACAACATACAACCACTGGAAGTTTTGTTAAACAATTGCATTTAAAACAAAACAAAAAATAGACATCTTATTATAGTGGTATCAGAGCATACATGATTGTTTATGATAATTTGCAAATATTCAAGAATAATCCAGTACGGGATAGTACAGTGGTATCAAAACCTATTTACTGCCAGCTTGTTTGGGTTGTGTGATTCAAAAGATTTCAAAGCTATTCAACAATAGTTCAGATGGGTAGACTTGTCTCTCTTAGAGAAAATCAAAATAAAATACTTGAATCTCTTAGATAAAATCAAAATGAGATGATTAGAATTCTCCAAAAATTCTTACAAAAGGAAGAGGATGAGGAGGTGGTAATGAAAAGAGAGGCCACTAAAATTGCTGTTGAGTACCAAGGATTACCAAATGATTTTAAAAATCAATTTTCCTTTGATGATTTTCTGGGAATACTTGAAGAAGGAAATCCAAGCAAGATGGAGCTATATAACTATATCAAAAAATTGAGAAAGGTAGAAAAAAATTAGAAATTATCAAAGAGATCATTGAGAAAGAAGAAGAGCCAAAGGTGTTGGGATTTACCGATAAGGATGGAGCAATAATAATAACCAATTATAAATGTAGATAACATAATTAAACAAATGAATTCATAGAGACACAAAATTTTAACATGGTTCACCCAATGTGGGCTACATCCATAGAACAACTGTCCAATTTTATTAAATTTCTAGCAATCTCAAACTACAATGTTACATTAACTTGCAACAATCCTATAGCTGCGAGTACAGTAAAAAACACATTAAATCCGTGTGCAACAGTTCATGTTGCTGCGTGCTCAATGTGCAAACACTTATGCAATCTACTCTAATTGCAATCCGCGCTATTGCATGTTACTTTTCTCCAATGCACGATCTGCTAATCTGCATGTTGCTGCGTGCTGCTTCATCTTCACATTGTGACCCTTGGCTTTCCACATTTGTAGCAAGGAAATTGTCACGGTTTGGTTAGTTACAAAACCAGTTTTAAACTAGATTTATTTACAAATTTCTTTATTAAGATATAAGGATTTTTTGTTTTGGGGGCATTGCCCCTAGACCCCCTGCCATGGGCTCTGCCCTTGTGTCCTTGAAGGGGGATGTGTTAGTTTTATGATCAGATTAGAGCACAGAAAATTAATTCAAAATAATCACACAATAACACAGCAGATACCCTGGGAAAACCCTCCTCTTGAGGGAGAAAAACCCAACAACAATATATCACTTATATATTGAATCACAACAAGAATGTCTCCTTTACAATAGGCCGATAATGAGGCCAATAGAATGCACCACAAGCTGATGCTATCACAAGAATAACCAGATGTGATTCACTGATAATGAAACTCAACCTCCAATAATGTCGATCTGCTCTTGAGAATAACTCGCACTAGATAAGGCTCGAACTTATGATGAATATCAAATGGAATGAATGAATCGATCTCAAATGAGTTACAATGAAGGAGTATATATACAAGATAGCAGGAGAGGATGCGTCTCTTCAAGTTCACAAGTCGGCCTTCTTTGAAAAGACGTGATACCAACATGCAAGAAGTCGACCCTCTTAGAAATTTGTGTCTCTTCATAATTCGAGCCTCTTCAATAATTAATCACCATTTATTATTAATCACGTGTCTCTTGAATTTATCCAATCGCTATATATAAATCAAATAGCCTTAGCTATTATTTAATTTATTATCTTGTCATCAAGGAGATTGCTGGAAGTGGAGACCGATGCTGCAAACATCAACACTCCCTCTCAGCTAGGGAGAACACTTCCAGCTGCACAAGACATATCACCTCATCGTGATGTCTACCACAATGGCTACAACCATATGTGGAAAAGAAAGATATCACCTCATCGTAATATCAACCATAATGGCTACAACCATGTATGGTATGTACAAGTGTTCATCACTTACGTGATGTTGTCACCTCAACGTGACATTCACCATGGTTCTCCTAGAGGGTGAAACACGAATACAAGAAAATCATCATGAACTCTCTCTTGTGATGCTGTCATGGAGTCACACACACGACATCCACCATGGCTCTCCCAGAGGGTGGAAACAAGGGCTTTCACCTCAAATCTCAAAGAGAAATGCATTAACAAGGGCTTGCACCTCAAATCTCTCTCAAAGAGAAATGCATTAAAGAGGATCACTGATACTGAGACTCCTTCTCAGCTAGGGCTTGATTATCCACCATACCAAGCTTATCTCGAAAGTACACAAACTTTATCCTAGAGAGAGGCTTGGTGAGAATGTCGGCCGTCTGCTCATCAGTGCTGATGTACCTCAATTGTATAGCTTTCCTCAATACCATATCTCTGATATAGTGGTATTTGATCTCAACATGTTCAGTTCTGTCATGAAACATAGGATTGACAAAAAGCTTCACACAACTTTAGTTATCACTTATCACAATGAATGATAGTAGGCTCCATTGATTGTTCAAACAATCCTGCAAGGAGCTTATGAAGCCACACTGCTTCTCGAGCTGCCACACAAGCTGCAATATATTTGGCCTTTGTTGTACTCAATGCTACAAATGACTGCTTCCTGCTGCACCAGGATATCATTGCAGACCCCAAACTGAAGCAACATCCAAAGGTGCTCTTCCGATCAGTGACACATCTTGGCCAATCAGAATCAGTATAACCATGCAACTTCAAATCCACACCTGAAGAATATCTTAGCCCATATCCAATTGTGCCACGCAAGTATCTCAGGATATGTTTTGTTGCAACTAGATGTATTTGCTTGGGTTCACACATGAACTGACTGAGTGCATTCACTGCATAGCAGATATCTGGTCTAGTATTGACTAGATACATCAACGATCCAATCAACTGTGTATATAGAGGATCCACCAGATCTGAACTAGTTGCAGCCTCCTTAAACATCTTCTTCAAATTCAATAGGCTCCCTTTGAATCTTCAAGTACTTGCATTAACCTTCTGACCTTTTCGTCCAAGATTGCCTGCAATGCTTGCCTTAGAGAAATGTTTTCCTGTGCACACCTCTTATACTGTAGAGAGTTTAGGATTGTCCTCCTCGACCTCATCCCAGATCACTCTATTTTGAATAGGTTTGCGGAGCTACCAATGTCAAATCCAGATGATTGTCTTGAGCAATTCTGATCTCAGCAGTTGAAGGGATCCTCTAAGGATTTAGCACCTAGCCTTGCAATATAGTAATCTTCACTTCTTCTCAGTGAGTTACAAAACTCCCTCTTGATCCTTGCTTCAGAGATTGCAAAGAAGACTTCTGGAAGTGAACTCCCTCTAGCCACCAACTCAGTCCCATGGCTGCAAGTTGTGACTTCACGCTTGATCATTTCTTTGGTCGGCATGACTTCCTCACAAGATGCCTCAAGCTTTTCATCACTAAGCAATCTCTCATCACCTTCTTGCTCCTAGATTTGTCCTGGAAGCATTATAGAGAGAGATTACTAAGTTTATAACTATCCAAAGAATTATCAAGGCTCGAATCATACAAGGTTTACTATCTTAGGTTATAGCATGAATACATAAGAATTTATGAACAATATTAAAACATGAATAAATAAATCAACCTATAAGAGAAATATATCAAAAGATTAGAATGAAGGAATAAAGAAACTTATCTTTATTGAATTTGATATAACTCTTTCTTCCATCTTTACTCCTCTCGAGAGTGCTAAACTTAGCACAACAAAAGACAATTTGAACAACTACAAATTTCTTAAATGCATTATGTAGTTAGCATGTAGAACCAACTCTCTCCAAGAGTTCAAGGCTCTATCACAGTTCATGCATTACAAAATGATATCGATGTGACCAACTAATCACCATCGAAATTGCAATTCTCTTTTTATTTCAGAGTCACATTCAAAAATCTTCACAACCAGCATGAAATAACTTGTAATAAATGAATATTTTCAAAGGATCTTATGCTAGAGAACACATTTCAAGAGAAATCACTATCTCTCTTTACTAATTACAAGATCCAACTAAATGAAATAATTCAGCAAACAAATAATACTTATCTCTTTAAATATTCTGATGGATGCAAATACTGGACACAGTAAGATACGCTGCTCTTGCGCACAGATCAACACACAACCTTCATGGCTTGAACATAAGCCCATGGCTTAGAATAGAAATTCCCTAGAATCCTTTTGAGGAGAGATCTCATCCACATCTGCAAATGAAGCATGTTGATTAGGCCTGGTTGGGCAATCCTTTGCATAGTGACCAAACTTGTCACAACGAAAACATTGGACTTTGGAGAGGTCCCACTTCTTCTTGAATGTGAGAGCACCATCAGCTCCTTTATCTCTATTCCTCTTGAAATATCCTTTCTTCCCACCTTTCCCTTTCTTCTTCGAGGATTGAGCGGAAAGAACATGAATGTTTTCATTTGTAGAGCTTTGACCAATACTTCTCGTAGCCAACCTAGACTCCTCTTGAATACAATCTTCCCTCAAACGATCAAACTTGGGAAGTTTCTATCTTGCATTGATTCCTTGAATGTAAGACTCTCAAGATGAAGGAAGACCATTAAGGGCAAGCATGGTCAAATCCTTGACATCAACAAAATGATCAATAGTAGAGAGCTGATCTCTCAATTCGGAAATCTTCATGAAGTAAGTGATGATAGATTCTCCTTCCGCCATCTTAACATGATGAAGTTGTTGCTTTAATGCAAGTGCCCGGCTTGTGTTGTTGATTTCGTACATCTTCTCCAAAGTTTTAAACATCTCTTTTGCTGTTTTCAACTTGGAGACAATAGGAACAATATGATCCTTCACAGAATCAACTAACTTCTTCTTCGCTTTGATATCTTTCTTCTTCCGCTGTACCTTCTCTTCCTCATCCGTAGGCTCGGGGATTTTACTCTCCACGAACTTAGCCAATTCATTTTCTTCCAAGGTGAGCATAATTCTGAACCTCCATGATGTGAAATTTGATGCTCCCTCGAGTCTATCCTCAATCTTAAGACCGTTCACCATCTTGACGAAGAGATAGAAGTAATCAACAATGAGAAAGAGAATAAAGAGTATCGCTGTAATAAGAAATTTGATCACAATCTTCTTCACACCCGCTCTGATACCATGTTAGTTTTATGATTAGATTAGAGCACAGAAAATTAATTCAAAATAATCACACAATAACACAACAGATACCCTGGGAAAACCCTCCTCTTGAGGGAGAATGTCTCCTTTACAATAGGCTGATAATGAGGCCAATAGAATGCACCACAAGCTGATGCTATCATAATATTGCTACATAATGATCCCAACTTCAAAAGCATCCTATAATTCTCACGAATATTGCTCCATAGCCGGTCAGGCGTCCATAGCCCCGATGGAGTTATCCGCATATTCCCAAAACCAATATTCAAAGTATAATATTCTTTTATTGCTCTTTTTCAGATATTTCTTTTTAGCACATTGTATTCTCCTTTTCTTTTCCCATATTGATATTCCGTCAATTCTTTTATTGGCTGGCAAGCAGTGAAACCTCCAATGGGTTTGAGAATTACAAGGGTAATTAAGTAGGATTTAAGATTTTTCACCTGCCACGACTTCTCCTAAGAAACCTCAATGACTTAGAGCAATTAATTATGTGTGTGAGACCTGGTGTCAAGACACAATAGACAATTCCCTTCCGAGTCAAGTACAAATCCTAACCAAATGATAAAACTCGAAAGAATAACCTCAGATTCTAAAGCACTTCTTGAATGATTATCCAAGAAATAGACTAACATGGTGTAGAAGCGAGCCGAAAGTGTAATGTCCCCATTCTTTCGCGAGCATCGGAGATGGTGGATTAGCCTATTATGTTGATCCTCGTAGGCTAATGGTTCTGGATTGAGGGTCATTTGAACGGGCACTTGGTCGTGAATTTGTAGTATTGATATCTGGAGTATGGTGACGGGGTGAATTTGTGCATTTGGAGTGATAATTGTGCTTAAAATTATGATTTCCACCTTTTATTTCACCTTCTCTGGCTTAGGGACCATGTGTCTATTATTTAAAGGGGTCACTTTATATTTTTTAGTTACTATTCATTACTAAAGTGAAAAAAGAACATAACTTAAGTGAATAGTGCCATTTTAATGAATAGTGATTTCAATGTGAAATTATAAAAGAAAGAGGAGAAGTTCAACCCACTCATGTTATTGAGTTATTTTGTTGCTTGAGCTTTGAGGGTTGGAGATTGTGGAAGAGGGAAACTAGGGTTTCCTGATTTCAGCAGTGGGTAAGCCTGGTGGGGCTTTGTTCTTTGTTTTCAAGCTTCTTGATGGTGTGAAATACCACCTTAAAGTTGCAGATTAGAATTTGTATGCTTCATTTGGAGTCATATATTGCTGTTTGCAAGTGATTAGAGCGATCTTTTGGAAAGGATTTTGCTGCCATAGACTCCATTTGCATCTACGAAGAAGCTGTTCGCATTTTAGAAGGTTTTGGAGCTGATTTTGCACCTACAGCCAGACGCCATTTCATGAGGGTTTCAATCAGCATAAGAAATAAAACACCTCATTAAAGGAGTTGCTACCACTTCAAAAGGGGTGCCCTTGTTCGAGAAATCCTTCCAATTTGTTCTTCGGTGGGAGAGATTTGTATTTCATGTTGTGTGAGCATTCCACTGAGGGCGGGTACTGTAGCAAAGCACTATTCACAGTGCTGTTTGGCTGTAAGTTAAAGTTTAGTAGAAGTTATATTTGGCTTTAAGTCTGATGCAATCTATATGTTGTATGCATTTTATTATGTAATGAAGCACTCGTATTTGGCTTCAAATTGAGTATTATATTCAATGTATCTCAATAGAATTGTTTATTGAAGTCTTTACGCCATGTACATGCTCTTAGTACTTGGCTTCTAAAACGAGTCATTACTTGATGTATCTCAGTTGATTAGTTTCTTAAAGGTTACTTCATGTTCATGCTCTTTAGTTCTTATTTAGCATTCTTAGCAAATAAACCCCAAACACAAGGACGAAAATACAAAACGAAAACAAACAAAATCAGACCTACCAAAAAATCACAGTGATAACCCAATTAGCAGAGTGGTGGCACACTACAGAAAGCAACACAACACCTCCCTCACAAATGAGATCCCCTTTATTGAAAGCGAACTAAACTATGAAAGCAAGACAACTAATCTAAACAAAAACAAAAACTTTAAGCGAACAACAGTCAAAAGACCCAAGTATATACAACTCCTAGCATGATTTCTCAGGATTAGCAGTAATAGCAAAGTAGTAGTCATAGTGTGAAGTTTTGCAAACTTATCTTTAAACTTGGAAAAATATTCTTTCAAAGGACAAATCTGAAACTCAGGGAAAACTTCGGGAAAAATTAGTAATTGGGGCAACTCATCCGAACCATGATTGATCCATAAACAAGTTGTCTTTCCTAAATCTCCATAGTCAAAATGATATTCTTTGTAGCCAATAGTAGGGAAAGATACAACCTGGTGGTCTTCATTCGCTGACATGCTTTCTTGCCTGTCGTCCATTGCTTCATCAGGAGGCCGAAGTTGATGGTGAACCAAACCTCTTGCATCTAAAATGTGGAGATGATCCAAATTGGGTGGAGTGGGGTGGGAAATTGATTCAAGAGGGCATTTGGAAATTTGGATCATTCCATGTGTTGGCTCCTTTTGAATCCCTAACAACGGATCAAGCCCCAACTTCAATTGTTCTTCATTTTCTATCTCTTTATCAGGCAGTGTTTCATTTGTTTCAATTTCATCAAGCAATTCTTCCATGATCGTGAATAATGGATCAAGTGTTGACGCAAAATGTATTTCATATTCTGCCTCCATCTTGGTAGCCCATTGATCGTCAAACACATCATCTTGCTTTAAGTTGCTTATCATTTCTTCCATCTTGTTCATGCACGATTGGACCTTTTCATCAAGGAGCATTCCTTCTTGAAGTGTACTGGAATCGCTTCCCTCTTCGCGTTTTCCTTCTTGGATGAATGAACATTGAAGGTTTCTCACACCATCTCTACTTTGAGCTAAGTCCTCCGTTCCTGGTTCTTGATGGTCTTCAATAACTTGCAATTCTGTATATTCATTCACCTCCGTATGCTAATAGTTGCCCTGGGTGGTTCCTCTTGTTTGGATGTATTCCATTGCTTCCTTGATCTTTACTCCAATGCCCTCTTCTGGAGTCACGATGCTTGGAATACCTTCACCTATTTGATCCCTATGCTCGATCTCATTATCCTGCTGTGATTTATTCTCTTTGCTGTTAGACGTCATTGTGGTACATCCTTCATTTGGTGCTAAAAATGTTCGTGTGACATATTCAATCCATCCTTTGTCCTTGAAGCATCCATATGGTAGTTTTGGTAATCCGAGGCGACATCTGGCATAGTTGATAGCTTCTTCACATTTTGGATTCATCAGGAATCCATATGATCCGAATCTCTACCTCAAAGAGCAAGGGGGGAGATTGTCATTTTGGTTGTTTATGTCGACGATCTGGTCATCACAGGGAGTTCTCCGCAGATGATTGATGCAACAAAGAATGATCTCAAACAATTGTTTGACATGACAGATCTCAACCTCCTGCATTATTGTCTTGGACTTGAAGTGTGGCAAAAGAAGAACCAGATATATGTTTCTCAGATGAAGTATGCCAAGACATTGCTTGAGAAATTTCACATGGAAGATTGCAAAACTATGTTGACCCCCATGGAGACAAGTTTGTAACTTTCTCGCCACGATCCATCTGCTCAAGTGAGTGCTACTCTTTATTGCTAGTTGATTGGGAATCTCATCTACTTGACCTATACTAGGGCGGATATCAATTTTGCTGTCAATTATCTTTCTAGGTCTATGTAGGAACCTAAGGTTGTTCATTGGAAGGCAGCAAAGAGGGTTTTGAGATACATCCAAGGTATAGTGGAATATGGCCTGAAATATAAGCAGAATGCAGATTTTTCATTGTATGGATACACGGATGCGGACTATGCAAGTTCAGTGGATGATAGGAAGTCTACTTCAGGCTTCATTTTCTTTTTGGGATTTGGTCCAATTTCTTTGGGGAGAGAAAAGCAAACCACTATTGCTCGCTCTTCCACAGAGGGAGAATATCACGTCGCATGGGGGGGCTGTCTGTGAGGCGATATGGTTACATTGCATTTTGATAGGTATGGGGGTTCTTGATACAGGTCCTACCACTTTGTTCTACAACAATCAGAGTGTGCTGAAGCTTGTTCGCAATCCAATCTTTCATGAGCATACCAAGCATATTGAGGTTTAGTGCCATTATATCCGTGAGCATGTTCAGCAATAGAATATACAACTCTAGTTTTATCCGACTCAAGAACAGCGTGTAGACATGTTTACCAAATCACTTGCAGCTGTAAAGTTCGAGGCTTTCCTGACTTTCATGCTTTGGTCTCTTGGGCATATGATGTAATAAGGGGGGGTGTTAGATTAGTTTATTACATCATTATAATAAAACATAACTACCTACGTAGTTATCTTGTAATTGATCGGGTATGCCCGATCAGGTTGGTTGATAACCAACCTTTCATTGTATATATTCATGCATCCCCGTGAATACAGTTTACTCGATTGCTCTCTACATTTTATTAGTAGTGGCTAGAAAGATTGGTAGGATATCTACAGGTTGTTTGTGCTGCAAAAGGATAGTTAAACAAGGGGTTGACACAGGCATTGGTGAGTGAGATTCCTGTCCAGCAGCAGAACTAAAATGCAGTGAAGCTTCTGCAATGGGACTCATTGTAGGCAGTATAGACATGAGGATAGATGAATGAGGTTTTGTAATGAGCCTTGCTCAAGTTGATCTTAATTTGCCCAATTTGCAGCTGTGTAATTTCGTCAAACACTTTATATGCAATGTTCTATGATGCTAATATGTTGTTTCTCGATTGTTGTTCGATGCAAGAATGAATGCTAATTGATTTGGAAAGCTTAAATGATCTCCCACAACTACTATGCAAGTTTCTAAATGAATTATAATGCTCCTATGCAATTTAAATGCATTCCAATGAAGAACTAAGTGCATGAAGTGCAACTACAGCCAAGAGGCATTTTGTCAAACACTTGTTATGAAAAATTCTAAGCTGATTACAATGTATTTGAATTGCATAAAATCAACCAATAATCTGAACAACTTCTTATTACTCTTTCAATGCAATTGTTTTTCCATTACAATGATGATTTTCTATAGCCAAGACTCTCGGCAATTTACATGGGCATAAAGTATGATGGTTGCTGATAATGGATGCAACCTACAGCAGCTAACATTAATGCATCAATGTGACTATTAAATTGTATGCAAATTACAAAGGAACCTGGTATATAATAGTGCTGGAAGTTGAAGATGAAGGTGCCATGTACATTCAATTTGTTTTTGAGTCTCTCAAACCCAAGTCGAAATCCTCCTTCAACCGCCCCTGTTTCAGCTATAGAGTGTTGACATTAAATAAATCGCTGCCTTCTCTTGTCTCAGCAAGCATCAAATAATATCATCAGACCCTCACAAAATCTTAGTGTATTGATGCTGTTATGAATAAATTTCCAGCCTCTAAGCTAGCCGCCCCTGCTGCAGAAGTATGCTTGGATATTGAATTGTTTCCAGCTCCAAACTCCTCTTGAAATGGTTCCTTTTAAGCCGCCTATGCTTCCTTAACCAAGTGCCCACTTCTCCAATTAAAATCGAAGCCAAAGGAAGTTTTCATGAGCAAAATCGAAATTCCCTATCAAGCTAGTAAATGTTTTCAATGTCTGATTTTAAAATCAGAATTCAACAATAATAATTTCATCCACCAAGAGTACAAACCATGAAGAATGTAGATACCAAGATATCCTCCAATAATGCTCCAAATTGTCCTATACCAAAATTGGCCTTGGGCCACAAATTTTGCATAAATGAGAAGTCTGAAGTAACCTATCTCTCAGCTGCAATAATTCAGGGGATATTTCACAACCTCAAAATTGCTATGATAAGAAGCAATCTGCAGAAACCCTAGGCTCCACAAGATGAAATGCCAACAGCAACAACATCAAATCTGCCTGATGAGAATGAAGCCCAAGATGCTTATTTATTCTTTTTCTCCACTTTCTTCAGAAGCTTCTAGAATATTATTTGATTTTTATTAAGTGATTTTATAATATATTTTAAAATTCAAGTCACTTTATTAAATTAATTAAATATAAAGTTACCTTTTAATATTTATTTATTTGATAACTTTATAAATAATTAACTTAATACCACCTTTTTAATTAATTAAAATAATTAATTAGTCATCCTCATAAAATATTCATTATTTTGGACAACTCAATTAATTAAATTAATTAAATCAAACTACTTCCAAAATGGGGACATTGCAGGTTTCCATGAAGAATACATTGAATTCTAGAGTGATTGACATTTTAAGAAACTCAACATGAAAGAAACACTTTGTATCTTCTATGTTTATTATCAGCTCCAATAGGTATTCCCTCCATTCAGAGTTTGAGACACCTCAAATACTTTGATCAACATGCTTTATTTTGGAAATTTAGTTGCAAAAATGCTATTTTTTTAATAGACTTTAGGTTTCGATTGCTTACTCTAATGCAAATGTTGCTCAGGTGTTTTAAGAAAGAAAAAAGCCTCAGGAAGTTCAGTAGCCCTTTTTTTACCTGCATTGTGTTAAATTTTCAGAGCACAAGTGCTCATAGGTAACACATGTAGACCTGAAACATTGGGAAGATAAAGGAATTAACAGTTGTATCCAGATACTTTGTTTTGAAATGCTAATCACAGAAATCTCAAAGCATTGGTATCTAGTATGATTGACTTGGCAAAGAAATAGGCAATAGTCTAGTATTCAGCTTATACTAATCATAGCAAGATTGGCCTATTGGCATAAGCCTTCCTCACATGATATTATTTGTTTTATTCTGATTTTATGCATAAATCAAATAAGATAAACAATGCTCTTTTATAACAGGAATACAAGCAACTCAAAAAGATTGGTTAATTTTCTTTGTGATTCCAGATCCAATTAAAGTGTGTGCTGACCACTTCATCCTCAATGATGGCAGAAATGAACGGCCTCATGAGAGTGCTTTCTCGGATGTGTTATTCTTCTTTGGCATCCCAAAAATCACATAATCAATGGGGCATAGTAGGGGTGAATAGGGATTCACGGAATAACTCGCTTATGAAAGGGGAGACTGAAGCAACAAGTATGCAGTGGATTTTTCTTGGTTGTCCTGGAGTTGGTAAAGGGACATATGCTAGCAGGCTTTCACGTCTTCTAGGAATTCCTCACATTGCCACAGGGGACCTTGTTAGAGAGGAGCTCACACAATCTGGGTGTTCTGCAAGTGAGGTAAGCACTTTGGGGGTTTTGATTGAAAAGGTTTTGTAAATTGAGGCTTTTGATTAATAACAGGCAATTTATTGAAATATATTTTCATATTGTAGGCCTTTTACCTCAAAAATTTCAAAATGCTGCCTTGCACAATGTTCTCTCAAATTTAGTTTATTTTGTGTGAAATTTTGATCGCAGATTTATTTTGTTTTTATTTAAGTAGTGTCTCTGAAATAGAATGTCAAGTCAACAAAAATGATTAGTAGTGATTATTTTTGTTTTTGAGGGGTGCTCATCCTAAACTTAACTTTTGTGATTGTTGTTATTATGTTCTTGGTGAATGCCATCTATTTGTTCTACATTTCTTGCTATGTGTACAGCAGCATTTATCACTACTAATGGCATTTTGATTTTAATATTGATTCGTTTATTCTTTTTTGACTTAATATTTATTTGATTTAAACTGTAAGTGGTTTGATTAGGAGCAAGATGGAGGATGGTGTAGAACATTCATAATAATAATAATAAAAAAATCTAGAAACTTCCACTTGTGGAGATTTGAAAAACATATACTCATTATGCATACAATGTCTTTATTTTATTGTCATCATTGAAAAAACAAGAAGTTTTTGCAGTCTTGCTGTAGACAGCAAAGCAAACATTGCTTAATCAAATTGTGAAAAATAATAGTAAAATAAAACCACTACAATTTATTGTAAGTTATTATATATTTATTCATAGTTTTTATTTTCAATCATTATAAGTAAGTTTTTTCACATTTCATTTAATTTTTGTATTTTATAAATTCCACAACTGAGGGGTGTCTCTTCTCTCAAAGTTTTTTGGGATTTGCACCTGGCTTCATCTATCAGTTATGACACTTGAGTATTGCATTGAGAGGGCAAAGGCTCTTGTTTAATGTACCTGACCAGTCTATCTAGCTCTGAGGGATTGAGTCTTAAATATTCAGCTTGGGAAATCTGAACCTTTGTATTTTTACATGACTCAACTATATCAAATGAACTAGCAACAGGAGAATCAAAAGAATGTGTAGGGGTTACCTCAATTGTTGTATTTTTTGACACATTCTGTTTTGGTTTCTTTTGCTTTGTCAAGATAAACTTGGGGGCTGACGATGAACCGAATGTTTCTCCTTTTGCATATTGTGCCCTGGTGAAAATGACACAATTTGGATCATCCACTCTTATATATACATCTTCTTTGGCCTCGAAATCTGGTACATGTTCAAAGAAATTCATGCCAGAATTTTGAGACGGACTAGGCTCTTCTACATAAGGTTCTTGTGCACCTTCATTGGTTGACATCATTTGCATGAACCATTTCTGGACAGGTAGCCCCATCATGATCCGAAGTCTAAGTGAAAATTACAATGATTGCCTTTGCTTGAAGATGGGACACCTTCAATTGCCAGTCTTTGAGCTGGGGCACCCAAAGATAGCGTCTTATTGGAAACTCCTTGATAACTGTAATCTTTCCTAGGGACATCCTGATAAGGTGTCTGTGAAGGACCCTTTGGCATCTGTCTCTTAAGGGCAATTATATCATTAGCCAATCTTTGTATAATCGGGTTGGTGGAATTTGTTGGCAAAGGCTTACTAGTCTGCAATTCTTTTTTCCATTTTCCTGCAACAATCAAATCATCTTCTATGGATATAGCCAACTCTTGAGTGGCATCCACATTAGCAGCTCCTTATCTTTTGATAGTAAAGCTTACATCTGGTGGCAGGGTGTTGATAAACATTGCCTTCAATAATTCATTTCCTGGCCTCATGTTTACAAAGATCCTATTGAACAATTTGTTGAACCTAGCCACAAACTCCCTCATTGGTTCATGCACTTCTTTCTTCATAGATCCCAACTGAGCCACTAGGACTTGATCATTTTCCATAGTCTTAAATCTATTTTCAAATCTTGTTCTCAAAGTAGCCTGATTATTAATAGAACCATTTGGAAGGGAATAAAACCGATCAGCAGCAACACCGGTTAGAGATTCTGCAAAAAGTTTCATAGCAACATCTTCATGTTGTATGGCAAGGATAGAGGAAGTAGCGAAAAAAGCTTGCATGTGTTCATCAGGAGAAACCTTTCCATCTCCATTGAATTTTGGTACAATTTTCCCTGAACCCTTTGGCAAATTATGAAATTGAGCTCCGACTCCAAAGGTGAGGGGACCTATTACAACTCCTCAAGGGACAAGTTGAGGTTGAGCCATCACAACAGGATTATGGAGAGGAAAATTTATTTGCAAAGGAAGGATTGTACCGTGTAAGAGCTTGACAGCATGTATTGAGACCCCAGGGGAACTGTTGATGTGATTTTTATGACCGCACCAATCAGCAGAACAAAGTTGTCTGAAGGCTACTCCATTCTCTCTTGATCAAAGTGGTCTGTGCGCTAAGATTGCGAGATAGATTGCACGTTCAACTCCAAGGTTCCAAAATACTTGGAATACCCTCAGTAGGTTCGTTGTGATTTCCTGTTTTTCATGAGGGGACTTACACAATTGTTCTTGGGGTTTTGCAGTTGACAACAAGTTAAAGATTTGAAGGGGGGCTTCGTGCGGATGATTTAGCGTTAGCGTACGACTTTTACTAAAACTAATCAGAATTAAATAGAATTGAATGGCTGCAGAGATTTATAAAATTTAAGTCCTATCCTAAATGCAAAGGGGTATTGAGTTTGGCTTCAATGAACTTCAACCAAACGTTGTTTTGCCTCCTATTGGACAACTTCAACAAGGTTGGTGCAATCTTCAAAGGAGCGAAAAAGATGTTCGAATCACTATTCAACAATGCAAGTACCATCAAAACGATGCATACATACACATGAATCTTGATCGAAGTTAAATTAAAAAGGGGTTCCAGTTGATCACACAGGACAAACTCACCATCAGCAAGCTTGTTAGTGGTATGAATTTATGAAGCTCACCCAAATCAAACACAACCACCCATAATTAACTACTTGCGTGAAAATTAAGTCCTACTTGAAGTTGAAGGAAGAAGAAACCTCATAAACTAGTCATGACAAAAGTGGAGTTCACCATCAATGAAATTCTTTTATTATGATTAGCCTTCGTGACAATTTCTTACAAAAATTCTCAATGGGAGAATTCCCCTTCTCCTTCAAACAATGCAATGAAACTATTCTAACTCCCAAAATATCTACTCTCTATTTTGATCTGATGTCTCACTAACTGCTAACTACTAGTGTACAAATGAGGGGACTCCCTTTATATAACTGGCCAATCTCAACGGATGGTCCATATCGAATTACAATGGATGGCTCAGATCGAGCCTCACAAACCCTAGACAAGATTCACCCTAAAAACCGCCAGAAGGTGGAGGAGTGGCGTCATTAATGATCTCAAAATAGCAGATTCCCCCTTGACCACTATGGGCAATTAATGCCCACTATCCCTCCAGAAGATTCTCGTCCAACAAAACTTGATTGCCTTGAGTAACCCCCTTTGGATTTTGCATTTGTTCTTGCTTTTGCTCTGTGGGTAGATTGAATCGAACTTTCCTTTTGTCTTTAGTCTTTGGCTTCTCAGGCTCGCTTGAAATTCCTTGTACCATTCCTACAAACCCTTGAGACTGTTGTGGAGTCTCCCAGGTGTTGAATGGGGCGTGAGGCATCTCTTCGACCATATTTGCGCTTTGTACTGGATGAGACTGAGTGTTGATTGGAGGATTCCTGGATGAACTAGATGCTTCTTGAGACGCATTTTTCACAACGGGTGTCTCGTATAAGCTTCCCAAAATTGTATCTCTGACTTCTGAAATCTTCATCAACTCGTACAAAGGAAGACTGACCTTCATCTTCTTCACTTCATCCAACACATAGGAACTTAGCCTTTTCATATCATCTCTTGGAAGGTTTTCTTTCTGTGGACGTTGCATTAGATGAATAGGCTGCTGAACAATTTGTTGCCCATTTCTATTTTGCATCACGTTTGGCTGCCTGTACTTTGGAGAATCTTTAGGTATACTTGGATTATTACTTGCGTTAGGATTTGGTGGAGTTGCGAAATTATTCGGAGGAACTGATGTTGTCAAGGGCTCTTTCTGATGATAACTCCTTTGATAAACTTTGGGTGTTGTTCCTCTGGAAGTTTGGAAAGCTTGCACCTCTCTTCTCCCTTCAACCAAAACACTGTTATTGAGAGGTGGGAAAATGTAATTGACCTGACCAAGAGGCTCCTCCAAGTAGCCATCTTGAACTTCTGAATATACTTGAGCCTCTGAATAAACTTGGGCTTCTTCAACTTGATTATCTAGCGTCCCCACGGGACCATTTGCTGAAGTTGGCTGAAATCTATGATTAATAGGTGGCGGCATGTAACTTTGGTACTCAGGTGGGATATTAACTTCTTCTAGGATTAGTGCCTGGTCATATCTTTGTACTGGGACAATCTCATATCCAGTAGTTGGAGGATTCTCAATACCCTCCATATTCTTTACTTCTCCCTTGAAAATATCAGCAGCTACTTGAAACTCGTGGCATTGTAATTCTGAGTGCTGACTTGTGTTGTGAAGTCTACACCATCCTGACATGGCTGCCTCAGCTAAGAAAACTCTATCAGCAGGACGGTTCTCTGGAGGTGGTGGATTATCTAATGGTGACGTCATGCCTCCATTGTTCGGTCCTGTATTCCAGGATCTCTTCTGAAATCCTTGATTATTACTTCGATACCCATGACTATTATCATGGCCATGTCCTTGGTGGGCATCTTGATGGTGTGGAGGATTATTCTGATATCCTCGGTTGGCACCTTGATGTGCTTGGTAATTCTTTAACATGGACTGCATTTGATTATTTTGATTTCTGAGGTAAGTCACCTCAGTTGACAGCCTTTTCATCTGTTCTACTAACTCTTTCATTTCGTCCTTCTCCTCTTGAGTCCTTGTCGTTGGTACTGTGTTCTGGAGATAGACTGGCTGTGTAGCCGGAGTTTGGGATAAAGGTATCCCATGATGGAGAACTAATTGATTAGATGGTGTTGGGATTGGATTTAATGGTGGAATCTGCTGGTTCCATGTTGAACCGAGGGTCTGCATCTGATTGTTCATTGTAGCTAGGCCAGTGTATAGTGCGGGCCCAGTTATGTTCTGCCCTAAGCCTTGACTCATTTCGACAGCCTTAGCATAAGCTTGATTCATATTTGCCGAAGTGGGGTGAGATTTCACGAACATCGTAGTCAAGGGATCCAAGGCAGAATAATAGTTTTCCCTAGCATCTGGAACAACGTAGGGAGTACGTAGCCTTGTGAGAGCTTTCTGGAATATGTTGTTAAAGGCATGAATAGGTTCTTTGTCTTGTCTTCTCACTTTTGTAAATTGGCGGAAAAGTTCTACTAGGGTAATGGGTATACCAAACTTTCCAATGAAAGCTTCCTTCATTTGCTCCCATGTTCTTATGGACCCATTTGGCAAATGTATAAACCAAAAGTGTGCTTCTTCTCCCAAAGAATACGGGAACAGTCTGCAAGCTACGTCTGCATATGCAATTTGTCTATTTCGCAAATGATCCTCGAACATCTTGATATGATCTTCAGCAGAACGATTTGGATCATTGACTTGATACTTAGTGCAGAAATGCTCGGGATTCTTCGACATGTCATGGTAATCAGCAAACTCAAGGGGGGATGGATTAGTAACCAACCAAGTAGCACCATTCGGAGCGGGTTGACCTCTTGGTTGAGCCATTGCTTGAACTGGTTTTCACCTTTGATATACAATAACTTGGGATGGCTATTGTTGAGGTGTAGTAGCCTGGACTTGTTGCTGAGTAAACACCGGCGTAGTAACTTGGACTATTCTTGGTTGAGCAAACCTTGAAGTACTTGGTGGAGTTCGGAACAAACTTGAAATTTCTTCTACACTTTCTTCACTTGACTAAACTTCCTTGTTTGAAAATACTTCTTTACTTGAACAAATTTCTTTCTTCTTCCTTGCTCGAGTAGGTAACTCTAACTCCACAAAATCTTTGGATGAACTGGGCGCTGATCTCAAAATTCTTCTCAACTTATCGGGTGAGAACGAGCCGATACGATCTAGGATGTAGCTGATTACTGACGGCAAGGTGTGGGAGCAGGAGCAAGTGGTTGTCTCTGATTTAGCAAATCTCTTTCAGTAGCAACTTGGATTGTAATAGCCTTCTCTTCTTCTTCTTGCAACACAAAGCTAGTTCGCATATACTGAGCGTAGCTCTCCTTTGTCCTCCAAGCAAGATTGTTCAAACCCGAGAGGATGTCTTCTTGATCGTTGTTAAATCCCAAGTTCGGCTGCAACACTGGAAATATTTCTCTATGCGGTAGCACCATCTTGACTCATGATAATTCCTTCTCCAATGAATTTCTTTTTTTGATGAAACCCCTTCTTTACTTGAATGTGTTTGTTGACTGCAAGGACACCTTGGAGGCCCTCCTAGCACCAGTCTCCTGTTGATGTGATTTTTATGACCGCACCAATCAGCAAAACAGAGTTCTCTGAAGGCTACTCCATTCTCTCTTGATCAAAGTGTTCCGTGCGCTAAGATTGCGAAATAGATTGCACGTTCAACTCCAAGGTTCCGAAATACTTGGAATACCCTTAGTAGGTTCGTTGTGATTTGCTGTTTTTCACGAGGGGACTTACACAATTGTTCTTGGGGTTTTGCAGTTGACAACAAGTTAAAGATTTGAAGGGGGGCTTCATGCGGATGATTTAGCGTTAGCATACAACTTTTACTAAAACTAATCAGAATTAAACAGAATTGAATGGCTGCAGAGATTTATAAAATTTAAGTCCTATCCTAAATGCAAAGGGGTATTGAGTTTGGCTTCAATGAACTTCAACCAAACGTTGTTTTGCCTCCTATTGGACAACTTCAACAAGGTTGGTGCAATCTTCAAAGGAGCGAAAAAAATGTTCGAATCACTATTCAACAATGCAAGTACCATCAAAACGATGCATACATACACATGAATCTTGATCAAAGTTAAATTAAAAAGGGGTTCCAGTTGACCACACAGGACAAACTCACCATCAGTAAGCTTGTTA